>JBAFWW010023740.1:7429-17869 GCA_036873685.1 Agapornis canus
GAAAGAAGAAAGAAAAAAGAAATAATATATATATATATATTTATTTTTTTTTTTAGAGTTTGAGACTTGTAGGGAAACATTAGGCCAGAAGGAAAGCTTCACTTTAGGAGACACAAGTACCAGACTCTGTGCAAAGAATACTGACCCTGAGAATAATGTAAGTCAGACAAGAAAAGAATCAGCAGACTGGGGGAAAGTGCAAAATACTCTTCTGTGCTTTTACTTTCTCACGAAGTCAGACCCTTAGAGGCTAGGGAGGATGTTTAGTGCCCCTCATTCCAACCTGAGATGGTCCCCATTCAAATTTGTTGTTGTGCACATTTCCCATAGGAAATCTGTATTGCCAGTGCTGAGAAAACCAACTACTTCCTCAGCACCTGAAGAATCCCCCACCATCATCCTATATAGCTCATCTGTATCCACACCCCACATGACACTCCTGCTGTTCCTCTCTCACCTCCCACATCCAGTCCATTCGTCACATATCTTCAGCCTTAACAGAGAGAATGGTTTATTTTGAGTGAGAAGGTGTGTTTTACTTTGTAATCGAGAATGTTCGTTTTACAGTTTACCATGAATCTCTTTTCTCCTGAAGCCTTTCTACTGCAGCCTTCTTGATAGCAAGGATTTTCTCTCTTTGGCCTGTTTCTGGTCTTGTCTGAAGCATCTGGTGGGAGAAATAAAAGCAGCAGCAGAATACAAAGTGAGGTTTGGAATAAAGAAAAGAGCTTGGAGTGCTACTGTTCTCACAGCAAGTACAAAGGACCACCATATCTGAGTGTGAACCAGCAGGACACATGAAAGTTCAGATGTTGAGAGTGGGAGACTTAGACAAGGCTTTGCCATTTAGAATTACTGTGTTAGAAAGAAAATACTGGATCCTTCTTGGGGAATAAACTTACAAATCATGTTAGCCATACAGTATATATGCCATTTTTTTGCATCAATTTCTTTTATGATTTCTTTTTTCATTTAGGAAGTGAGACTAAATTATTCCCCCATGTCTAAAGCACTTATGCTTGCTATTGGAAGTACAAAATGGGAATTCTTGTAAGAATATTTAGACCTTATTTAAAAATTAACAGTGCCTAATGACACTCCCTATTAATCACCCATCTCAAAACGATTTTTTTTTTTTTTTTTTTGAGAAATCAGTGGCATTATTAAAGCTTTACAGCAATTTTTCTGGCACCATCATTTTAAGTTCATTTTGGATATTGTTAGAGAGATTTTGTTGGTTGTGACAACTGACCATGATGATTAATACATAATTAAAATTCTTCACAATCCCTCTTGTGTCAGCAGGAACATGTCAATGCCTTTGTCTTCATCTGATGCACACAGCCAGGGCTGATTGCTCAGATACTGTTGGTGGCTCACATATGAACTATCACCTAATGATTATATGAGCTGATAGAAATCAAATTCTAATAATTGCAAGATAACATATGTTTTAATTCAACCAAAAGTACTAAAAATATTCTTCAATGGTTTTTGGTCATTGTTTATCCAATCAATGCAAAAAACCTCGTGTTTCTAGCTGCCTGTATAAACAAGACATATAATACTGAATAAAACCTAATCTCATAACACAGATGAAGTAAGAGAGAACTAGTACTACTGTTTTTAGACATACATTACTCTAGATACATGAGAGCAGAATCCAAGCCTTAGCACTACCTCTATAGCATACGCTATATGCAAGTTCAGGTTAAATTTACTGAATAGGAAACCAGCAAAACAAATCAACAACTAATCCACAACCAAACAAAAACTAGCCTTTTTCACTCCAATCCAACATCTTTCCTGCTCATTACAAAGCCATGGTCTTGCTTTAAAACTGTTTTGCAGTTTTGCCAGGCAACAGTCTGTTACAGTATACATAAAAGTGATTTTGTTTAGGGGACATTAAGGATGTATGTGACAAAAGAGTAGCAGCATATCAGCCATGAATTAAAATCCGTTACTGTATTTTAGTTTATTGATCTACTGCAAGCTTCTCAGCATTGTCTAATTTAAATAAAACTTCAATTTCTAACAATACTATAAATAGAAGGCAATATTGATCAGAGTGCCACCAGCCAGCTGAACTTTTGCTATCACTGAAGCCTAGCCAGTTAATGTTGAATGTTACAATTTATTACATGGCAAAGTACAATACAACACAATAGCATTTAGATTTATAAACAAAAATATGCTGAACTACTGAAGGCAAGTTCAGTCAGCTCTGAACAAGAGCAGCATTCTGATTTACTGGTACTCCACAGCACTATTTCCCTACCTGAGGCAATATTTCATTACACCTCTGATACAAACACCTGTTAACTCTGCTGAAAATTGAAGATTTGATTTCTTTTAGACTCTTTTAAACTCCAGCAAAATATCTGATGTCCATCAGCAAAGATTCATCACTGCTGTGGTAGGGGTTTTTGGGTTTTTGTGATAGATTTTTCTGAGCTTTTGAGGAATATTACCCATTAAGATTGGCAAACAGGACCTTTGTAACAAATGATAGCAGATACTAGACCCCTAATGTCACTTCTTTTCTTCCCCTCTTCTTTTTCACAGGAGTAAAAACTGAAGTAAATTGATGTGGGGGAAAAAAAAAAAAAAAAAAGCATGCTTAGTGGTAAATTCCACTACAGCAAGCAGTAAACCATTCTTTAGACAAAGAATGTTTCCAGTCCTGAAGGTGCACTGTTTCAGAAAAATTACTGAATTGCCTTAAAGCCATCTCATTGTTCCTGCACTTAACCAGCCAGAAAAGAACTGCTGCTGCTTTTCAAAGGCAGGTACTCACCCTTCCTTCTAGCTGAAGAAGAGAGAACTCATGCTCTCCTCCTCTTGAAGAGTAAGGTCACTGGGATAGCCTGCAGGATAGATAAGCATCAAGGAAACAGGTCTCTGAGCTTTGCTTCAGAACAGAAGAAAATCAACACTTTTCAAAAAGAGAGAAAAAGAGGAAACTCCACATTTATGAACTCTAATTGGATGCAGCATTGCTTAGTGAAACAAAATGCTTACCTGCATGTAGGCAAACAGAGATGGTAAGCCAGCAAGGTATGCCACATTGTAGATTGCTGAGGCAGATCTGTTGCTTCACCTCCCTCTGACCAGCAAACTTTAATAATTCCCTGCAACTCTTCTTCCTGACTGCAGTCTGTCCGCATTCTCTGTCACAGCCAGCACCCTTACTGTCATCAGAGATCCCCTACTGTCATCCCTTACAGTGGTCTCAGGAGTTTGAAACCTCTCCTCTACCCTTTCCTTTTCTTTCTTTAACACAGAATATAAACCAGTCTTATGCTTTCAGACTAGGGAATTATTTTTTTTTTTTTTTAATTTGGAACAGTAACTAAAAAACTGTGATAGAAACAATGTTTGATTTTTTATTTATTTTTTGTTTAAAAGGCAGGCACTTTGAAATAAATTCAGGTAAATGGGACATGATTTAATGGGAGTTTTGTGGTCAGGGTATGTAATTATTAGATTAGCCTTTTAGTCTTACATTCAAAATCCAGCATGTCTTTAGATATTTTTTGGTACTGTCATGGTATGAGCAACATGGTCTTAATACACTTACTATTTACAGGTGCATGCACTCCTAATATGCCCTGACAAACTTAAATATGCTGACACTCCCACTGTGCTAGCATTCCTGCATCGTGCATCCCTCTGCATTAAAACAGCACAGGAAAAAAAAAAATCAGAAACAACAAACCAACCCAAAATTAGCACTTGTCAATTACTACAACAATATTTTTCAAGCTTCATTTTTAGATAGAACAGATGCAATATACCCAGATAGAGAGATCAGGCAGCCTGCAAATTAGTGAGATTCCATGTTTGGGAATTTTAGAAGAATTTGGCAAATATAACTGACATTTGGTCTAGTCTTACTTAACATGTAATTTGATGTGATAATATTTGGCAGTTCTTTAAATCTTCTTTCTAGAAAGAAACCTGAATTCTAACTTCAAATCACATCTTAAATGAAATCCCAAATTGAATAATTCTCTAACTATAATTATGAATTCCTAGTTCTGTAGTTCACCCAACCAAGGAGTTTAAATAATAGCATTTTATATCCTTGCAAGTAGACAAGATAGTATAACATGTGATTCGTTACATAAACTGATGCAAACATAGTAGGAATATGTTAAAATAAAATTCATAAATAATAATAATAATAACTACATAAAATACAGAATATCTCAGTATGTTGCAGGAAACTTTGAAAGCAGAAAAGAAGTTACATTCACTGAATATTTTATTCATTAAAAAGTATTCACACCCATCTAATCAAAAGTTTGGCTTTTGCATCTCCCTATTGCTTCTCCAGCTGTCAAGTTCTGGTCTGAACACCACATTTGTTGACTTCTGCTGCCAAAGTCTTGTTTGGTTTATGGATTCACAACTGGACAGGAGGAAAAAGGGAGGCCTGAGACAGGTTGAAAGATAGACAAGAGCAGAGTTGAATAAAGCCAGATCAGGTGAAAAGGAAATGAGATCTGGAAAATATCAAAAGGCAGGAGGCCTAGGGAAGGACATGAGCACATATGGGAGAGGATTTGCAGACTGAAGGATATAATAATGGGGAATGGCAGCTAAAAGGCAATGAAACCAGCACACAGATGGAAGGAAAAAGGACAAGGAAAGAGAAATGAAGTTCAAAAGTGCCAGAAATAGAGCAGGAGCTATTTAGCAGAGAATTGGACAAGGAGGGAAAGAAAGAAACAGAATGGAAAATAAAAGATCTGACTATTACAAAAACCAAACCAAACCAAACCCCTAAATTAAACTCTTCATCACACAGTCTTCCACATCAGGAAGATATATTAGTTGGTTTTTTTTTTTTTTTTTTTTTTTTTTTTGCATGAAAGCCCAATATCTGGAACAGTTTCAATGCAAAGATAGAGCTGGTTGGAAAAACATATAACTGAACCTCCCATATAATTTTAATGCTAATAGTAATGATCTCTATTTTAAATAGTCATACAAGCTCTAGCTGGATTCATCACAGTTGTCCTCTCCATTTCTCTGTATATAAACAGAAAGAATTCCGTAAGACAAATAAACACCTCTTGCCATCTGCTGAGAAGCAAGCACTAAAGAACTGAGAGTCTTCATGAGTTCATTTTAATGAAAAACTTTTCAAAAGTGCATGGTATGTAACATGATCCATCAATGTTTCAGTTACATAGCCTTTAGCTTTTATGAAGATAGACACATACAAAATGTGGTAGATCTCTGCTTTCCAAGAATGAAACATGAACTACTGAATGCTTTGTAAAAATACATAATAATTTCTATAAATTGGCAGTTAGTATGGACCACTGTATATGCATATTAGTATAAAACCTCACATATTTAAGAAACTTACAGATTGCATTAACTTTTTAAAATATAAATTTGGTATATGCTAAGATATTTTAAAACCACATAGATTAAACAGTATGGATTATTTAACTTTTTCACTGTCATTACTACTGAGGAAATACATATTTAGGTGGATAAAACATCTAAGTGACCTGCTGAAAACATTACAGTCTGTTTGCACTGGAAAACAACTTTAATGTCAGATTTCTTGCCATTGACTAAAGAAGGACTGTATAATCTCTGAAAACACAGGTTAATAATAATTGCATTGATAATGGTTTCTTCACTGAATATAGAGTACATCAAGGGCCTTCATCCTGCAAGCAACCATAAACCAAAGCATGTTTACTCATGCCCCACAATTACTCATGCTCATACAATTAGAAAATGTCCTTATACCCAGGAATGTCAGAACATAGATAGTCTAAAGATTTGTCACAGTGAAATCAGTTTAGCTTTACCTGCCACAGGGATCTAAGGGGTCTTGTTTTTTATTGTAAGGAATGCTCATGCACAACTGTAGTACTTTTGTACCCCCTACAGATAAAACAAGACAGTCCTTCCTTCTTTCCTGAAAGTAAAAACTTTCACATAAAGACCTCATTTCTATTTGTGAAGGGAAATGATCAATAGAAGTATAAGCTCATTTAAGAAGGGGCTTATACAGGTATAGCTGCACCATGCACATCCATTACAATAATCATATCACTGTTTTACCAGTATGCAACTTCCGAGTAGTCCAGGCATAAGGCATCTATTAGTGGACAGACAAGTACCTCCTATAAATATAAACAGCAAAGAATATTTCAGAAAGAAAGAAATGGATGAATATTCAGGCAGTGTTATACCTGCTTGATAAATCACTTTTCTTTTGAAACTAAATATGGCCATTGAACATGTGCTAAAACAGTCCTCCTGACTTTATTTGGGATCTTTGTTGTTTTTTTGGCTATGGGTTTGTGATATTTTTAATGTATATTTTGTTTAAAATAAAGGCCCAGGTCAGTCTTTGTGTAATTTTTTTTAGCTATACAAGTTATGAACCTCTGAAAACAGGTGTTTCTAATGGAAAGGCTAACAACCTCTTAAGTGTAGCACTGTGAATGATGGCACCTTGATCAGAGTTGGAGAAAACATTCAATGTGATATGAGCTACTGAACTAAGTTGTAAAATGACAAGGACTGAGTGAACAGTTTTTAATACAGATAATATTGTTCATGTAGTCTATAAATATAGAATTAAATGTTGACCTCTGTCTCCCATGTCAAAAGTCAAAGTCAGTGTCAGCACATATTGTTTTTATTTGTTTCAAGAGAAAAATAGACCAACAACATTAACCTCACTATGAACAGAGAATTGAATGAATTAAAAAGAAGTATCCCATAAATCCCTTTCCTTTTATTGGCACAGTGATAAAAATGCCTAGGGCTTGGATGAAGAGGGTAGTCTCAGACACTAGTCTGAGATGCTCTATGTACACGGGGCTGTACATCACATGCTAAAACAGAGGAACAGAGATATTAAGATTCGTACAATCTCATATAATACACAATAGCCATCAAATTGCATCACAGCATCCTGCAAAAAAATGGCCTGTCAGATATCCCCAAGACAAGTAGGTGTTTGCAAGACTATTTTAAAGCATCATCAGCCTTCCACCCTTCCACCTACATTTAAAAAAAAAACATTTCACAAAACAGTTTAAATATGTAAAAAAGAAGCGTTTATTCACCATTGGCATACTTACAGTATACCAACAATTTAAGACACCACCTGGAACAAATTCCATTGCTTTCAGAGAGTTAGTAGCTTCACTGGTCAGATATCTCTTTAAATTTCTGGTACATTGTGGTAAGAATAAGAGATATGACACTTTTCTCCTGTTAAAAAAGTCAATTTTTTTTCCAAAACACCTCATAATAATAAAGGCCCCTATTTCACAATGCCGTAGTAAATCCAACAGTTAGCTAAAATGAGCAGTTTCAATGGCAAATTCAGTTTAATTGCAAATTTTAGTGCTGCATAATTAAACTGAAAATGTTCAAAAAAATCACAGTAAAAACTAGAACAGAAACAAAAGCATTCTCACATTGGTTTTGGGGTTTCTGATCAGTTTCTAGAGAAATTGACAAAAAGTAACATTGAAAAATGAATCAGTTCAACAAAAGGAAAGAAATGGTATCATCTGTAAAAATTCAGCTATTAGTTTTTTGTTTACATTTCCTTATCCTCCTGCACCTTGTAGGGCATAGACAAATTCTTTTGGTTTAATGCTCCAATGATTATCTGCTGGCAATGTTGCATCATGTGAAAAACATTATACAGTATTTGCATTGTGTACTAAACACACAAAAGCAACTAATTACAACATTTGTCAAACCTGGAGCATGTTCCATGGTAGCTTACTGGAACCAAATGCTGGGTTTTTTTCTTGAAATAGGCTGGCTGACTATAATTTTCACCAGTAAAGTGTAGGCTTGGAGTGAAATCTTGACTGATGCATACAGTTGAAGGCTGGTATGCTGAAGCTAATCTATATCTCTGGGAAAAAAAGTCTTCTCAGGCTTAACATTCACAGGGTTTGAAAGAATTTTACAGCTGGCTATAAAGAACAACTTTTCTGCTCCACATGTATTCATGCAGCTTCTGGGCAGAACCAGTCATGGTGCTTTTCATAGCTGGATGATCAGAAGACTTCTCAATAACTTCTAGCAAAGAAGCAAAGACATATATTTTATTATACTAAAGGATTATTGTTGTGTAGGGCAATACTGAATGGCAGTATAAAGCAAGTCATTTAAGGTCTTGCTAAGCTTGTAAACTTAGCCATAGCTTTACACAGAGAAATAGTGACACATGGTTGATGAAGTTAACTTCAACCCTGGTTTTAAAAGATCTGCTTTTGGTCTTAAGAATAATGAGGTTTTTTCAAAGGTCTAAAAAAATATACTAAAAAAAAAGGGAAGAAAATATTTTTTTCCTCTCTTTATGATGATTTGCTTCAAAATGTGTTCCTTATCCCATTTACCCTGCTTGCATATTGGTAACCTTATAATATTGTGAGTTTAAAGTTTAGCTGCTGAAACAGCCAGGTAACAGATGCATGAATCCTACAGAAGAATAACAGAGGAGTTTATGGGAGCTGGTGGTTTTCCACTGAGAAACAAAAATAAGATGTGTTCTGGCTTGTGGTGGCAATCTGGCAGCACAGGCAGATGCCAGTCTGCACCAGAGACTATCAGGATGGATATTAATAAAAAGGAAGCTTTTCAGAAAGAGAATGGAAAAGAATCACAGAACTGTGGGAGCTGGGTCTCCAGGGGCATCCCTAGGGAGCAGCTGGACCAGGGCTATAAGGCAACAAGATAAACATGGGAGTGATGCTGTATCATGAGAATGATGCTTGATCTGGTTTCATCAGCACCATCCCTTAACTTGTGCTTCTCTAAGTATGCTGAAAGAGCCTTCTGATGCTTACTGTTCTTAAATGTCAAAGAGCAGTAAAGTTCACCCATTAAAAATGTCAAATTTCTTATATATTTATAAAAGCAATTATCATATTTATGAAACCAGTTACCATGTTGCTTAACATAATTCCAACACTAACAAGACACAGAACACAGATGTTAAAGGAGATTCAAGCATATAAACAGGAAATACAAAAATGATTGACAGTGACTGTTGATACTAACTGATAAAAGACAAAGTTTATTTGTAAATAACAGTATCCCAGCTCATAATTATTTACAATTTAGGAAATTCAGCATCAGTCCCGTCATACAAATTTCCTGTTTGTCATTTTCTCCCAGAATTTTGAAAGCTTTCTTATGTTTGTTGTACAGCTGGGAAAATTCTTTCCCCAGAAACACCCAAGAAGTTTGGCATCAAATGTCGCACAATAGATTGCACAGATATTTTAACTAGAATAAATTAGTGACCTGAAGTCCCAGTGTAGATTACAAATAGCATATTTATATGTTAGGCATGATTTCCAGCATTTCTTACTCAGTGTTAAAATATGTAGACATGTAGTCAGAAGTACAGCATTAAACTCACATAGCCTTTTTCCTCAAATCTTCAATGTTAAATGACAACACTCTAGATGTGTCAAAAAATGACGATGTGTTTAGCTTATACAATGATGTACTTCAGTGAATTCATAAAAGAAACATAGTGAATGTATTTACTATTATATATTATTACTACTATGATTATTTCAGAAATAGTGAATTGCAGGTAAGTCTTTGGCTAGTTAAAATTTTAGCATGAGCTCCAAAACCTCACACGTATTCAACATACTGATGCTAGATTCAGAGAAGCAAATCAGCAGATAACCATTGCAATAATCAATAGTTAAAATTCTCTGATACAATCTTGCATCAACTTCCACTTTCAGAGCTGATGAAAATATTCGTAAGCTTTTATTTCTTATAATGGAGAATTCACTACTACTAACCAGTATTCAGATCCCATGTGTTCAGTCTCCCTACAGACATGAATTCTCTTTTAGAGATTCTATCAAAAAGCTTTCACTGATAACAAAACACCCAAGTCCAGCAGTTACACCAACCCCAGCAACAAGTCCAGCAGCTACTCAAACTCTGACTACAACAGACAATGCAGCTGCTCCAACTCCAAGCACAACAACTACACCAACCCCAGTGACAAGTACAGCAGCTACTCAAACCTCGAGGGCAACAGACAGCGCAGCTGCTGGTGCTACTCAACCCCCGAGCACCACCCTGAGAACAGATACTGCAGCCACTCCAACCACAGTAAAAACACACATAGTGTAAAAAACAGCATGGTAAAATGCATTCAGTCAGTGGGTTCTAAGGGTATTGAAACCTGAAACCCAGATGCAGAAAAAACAAACACAAGTACAGCTTACCTTCATTTCTTGAAAATACAGTCATCTGAGGGAGAATATTATTTTCTACTAAAGAAAAACGGGTTGGTGCTGGGACTGGTGCTGGGGCCAGTGCTGTTTAATATTTTCATCAAGGACCTGGATGAGGGAACTGAGTGTACCCTCAGCAAGTTCACTGATGATACTAAAC
>JBAFWW010023742.1:0-13023 GCA_036873685.1 Agapornis canus
TCCTGTCATGGACTTGAGGCTCCCTCGGTGGCTCTCCGCGCTCTGAGGGGAGGCTCCTGCATGCTGATCCCTCTGCTCCGCGCCGGGCTTGCAAGCCGCTCCTCTCAGGAATGGTTGGACCTGGTGATCTTAAAGGCCTTTTCCAGCCTGGTTGGTTCTATGATTCTAAAATTACTGGGGTTTGTTTCCTGAGCTTAACTTTCTGCTAGGACTCTGAGAGAGGTTGGCACGGAATCTTCGAAACACCAGGGCTGACACAGGCGACTCATGCAGCCAGGAGCAAGGGGATGAGGCAGGAGGAACCAAACCTTCTCCATCCAGTAACAGCCAGCGGTCAAACTGGCTGAGAAGCCCTGATGGGAAACATCCCTGCAAGTCAGTGCAATACCACTGGCATCAAGGAAGCCTCAGCCCAAGATCTGGCCTGAGCTGTACGTGCCCAAGACATCCACAGATACCAAGGTTCAGGTGCAGCTGGCACCACTCATACATAATCCCATTTCCTGTGCATGAACGCACTTATAGACTATCCACAAATCTCAGTATCCCAGCCTAGAACTGCTTGTACAACATCATTTGCTTTAGCATAACTATAGCCGACAACATCAATTTGATTCTTCACAAATATCTGGATTCAAGGTTTCATTAGGAATAGCTGTTGTGAGCTTTCTCAGCCTTTAGCTGAAAAGGCACATCTCTTAACCCCGGTGTCTGTGCTTGGAGTCTTTAGGTATTGGCAGAAGCAACCAAGCTCAGAGTGAAAAGTCTGGCAGTCTGCAGCAAAGGCATGTTCCCTACAGAGCTCCAACATCATTAAACTTAATGGATACTTTAAAACTCAAGTGAGTCAAGAAACAGCCCAGCTTTTCTGCAAATACCCAACTAACTGTAGAAAATACGGACCTGAAGGTTGGGGGCTTTGAGCAGCCTGCTGTAGTGGAAGGTGTCCCACATCATGTACAAAACAGTCTCAATATCTACAGGAAAACATAAAATCCTTTGCCAGACAAACACAGTGGTGTGGATAGTGAGGGGGAAAAGAAACAAAACCCAAAAAAACACCCACAAACAAACCCAAATATTTTATACAAGCAATATTCACAATATTTCTCCTGGAAATTTAGGCAAAACAGGGATGTGATAGAATAGTGTTTGTGTGACTAGGCATGCGTATAGGTGAACACACCCCCCATGCATATTTTCCACTACAAGGGTAGATGCTTCAGATGCCATCTCCAAAAGTGAAATGCTGGAAGGACTTGCTGGGGAGGAGAAAGAGCCCTTTTTCTCTTCAAGCCTCTGTTCAGCAACAGCACTGAGACTCATTCATTCTCCTCACCTTGCCATGCTGTTAAGATGTGTGTGGCCGGCAGAATCATCTTCCATTCCCCTATAGCAAATGATAACACACAAATTGCATTTACCTTTAAATGAATTTGGTTCTCCTGGTTCATCATCCCACACAGCTTTGCTGCAGTTCAGCATTTACTCCACCTACACAGTATTCCTGTTTTATTTAGGCTTCATTTTTATCCAATATCAAAAATGGCAAAGGATGCCACTGTGCTAATGACTGAAAACAACACTGCTTACTTCAAACACAAAAGTAAGTGTAACTAGACATCAGATCACAATCTTCTTTCAGGAGGGTGTCAGACTTCCATGTGAACAAGTGTAGCCTTCGATTTTGCACATCAGGGTTTGGGGGGGAGGGGGGGATAAGAAATGGCTTCAGGAACCCTATAGAGGTGCTTTTGCTTCCCTGACTTCTCACACAATATTCTTTCAAATGAATTTAAAGCTTTTCTTGTCCAAATCCCTGCAAAAGTAACCACACTGCAGTTTTTCTACTATTATGCAAATAGATTAATCAGCCAATGCTCCACTGAGAATTAATTTATATTTGAATCAAATGAGCTCTTAGATTCTTTATAACGCAACCCCCGGCCAAGGCCTGGGCTAGGTAGCAACCTCATATTATTCATTTGACGAAATGTGAACTGACATAAATACCATGGCTAACTTTCAATCCGATTACCCCGTTACCTCACATCAATGCTCTCCCAGCCATCAGACTCTAGCGTCCCTCCTTTCACCGGCCCAGCCAACAACTGACAACTCCTCCCTGATAAACAAGCACCCACGCCACCACCTCGGGCCCCCACTCTTAACCCATCATCCCTGCTCAATAGCCCTTATTCAACAAGGTACTTCATTTTGCTTAGCCCCCTGTCCCCCCCAGTTCCTACAAACAACACAAAAATACTGTTTGGCTGGGGCTGCAATTCAAAGCTGCCCTTTCAGAGCACTTGAGTCACTAACAATAAAAAACAGCCAAAAATATAGGAACATCGTGCCCATCCATATGCAGATAAATATACACATATTTGATACAGTCACTGACAGCTGTCATCTTTCATACTCTTCTTAACCCTTAAAAAAAAAAAAAAGAAGAGAGTAAAACAACATTTTGGGCCTCTCTGTCCAAAGGTCAGCATAAAGTGAACCCACATTTTACACAGCACCCTTATACTAAACTCGTGTTGACAACCACTAAATTCTTTTTACAGCCCTGCACAGGAACTTTTGTTTTAAAAAGATTCCCCCCCCTCTTCACACACACCCCCCACCCCCCACCACCACCCCCCCTTTAAACTGTAAGCATTTAAAAGCTTGGCTAAACAATCTACCAGGTGTGAGAAAAGCCTTTTCTATGCAAGCAGCTCCCTGTCAGGAAACCTACACTTCGTAATTAGATTAGCAAGCAAGGACTGAATAGTTCTGATCAAAACATCCCCCCCCTTGCATATTGTTTATAGTGCATAACTGATAACTAAGCTTCTCTAGGCATGGTTAAAATCTACTTATAAATGGGAGTCCTGGGCACTCTGGTATTTAAATGAAGAGGAAAAGAAAACAAAGTACACAGTCTTAAAAAGCTGTAAGTAATTACTTGCCTGTCTTGCTTAAACAAAGCTTTATTTGAGAATATGTCATTAAAAAAATCCTATGAATTAACAGCAGCTCTTCAGGAGAGCACCATTTGAAACACACCTAAGATAGAGGATTAAAGATGTAAGTTTTGCCTTAAGGACATACTTCACAGCCAACAGGCTGGGAGAGAATGAAGACAGTCCTTTTGGACGCATGTCCCCAGTTCCAAGGGACATCCTGGACCCCTGTGCATGAGAGCTGCAAAGTTCTCAGCCCAGCAGGATGACTTTAGTTGTGTGCCTTTGTGGTTTTCCCATGTGGCCAACCAGCCTAGTTGTGTTCTGGAGTCAGTTTCCAAACATAAAAAGCAGATCTGAAATGCACTGGCTTCACAAAGACACTAAAAGCAGGGGGGAGAGGAGCTGTGGGATGTTAGAGCACATCATCCCTACCTGCTCCTTTAAGAGAAAGGAGAACTTGTAAACTCACGCAGGTATGATGTTAAATGGAAAATAAGCCAAGACAAGGTTCTTACTAAAGCTTCTATACAAGGCTATATGTTTTTCCTGGAAAAAGTAAAGCTGTTCCACAGTCCTGCTCCATCAGCCCTAATACCCTAGTTTTGAATTTTGCTATCAGCTGAGTCCTGACCAGAGCCAGACCCATTTTACACTGTGGAACCCGAAACCAGATGCAAACCCTTGTACAGATAATTTTTTTCCAAGGAAGATACCTGACAACGCTCACTCAGATCAGTCCACCTTGTAAATCCATGGTTAGCTCATCCTCCTCAAAACAATCTTCTAATTAACAGTGCTAAAGCATCACAAGTGAGATTAAAAAGAAACTCTCTTTGGCTAAAGGAGAGTGTAGAAATAGCAGAAGTTGGAGGACATCCTCCATTCTTCCTTTGGCAAATTTGGAATCACTTAGCATACACACAGCTGTCAAGACAACAATGGGTAAGTACTTCTCCATGTTGAAGTAACTGTCTGTAGGAGCAATACACCTTCAGCAAAAAGGGAGGAGAGACATTTCCTTGGTGTGATACCACTAAAGAAAGCTTGACAAAGGTTGATAGGGTTGGATAGGAGTAGACTTCCATTTAAAACCTAAGCCAAAACTATTTAAAAGACTCTAGAGAACTACCCCTTATCCCAAGACACCCATGAATCTGGTGGATGCAAATGTAACTCTTTCCTGACCTTTCTGAGTCTGACAAGTAGCAGCCAGATAGTAGCTCCTCAGAAAGAGCCATGCCCTGTGCCAGGACAACCTGACCTTACCAGATTTCCTCAAGTCAAATTTTGTATGTGCTAAATCCCATCCAATGCCCCTAAAGACCTTTCTAGAGACACAATATTGGGTGCTATCGACCCTCTTAAACTTTTAATGGAAAAAAGGAAATGGAAAGGAAAAAAAAAGACAAAATTCATGTCATGATGACAGCCAAAAATGTGACCGCAGCCACTAAAAGGTGATTTTTGTTAAGTTGTTCTCATTTCAACAGCCATGACAAAAAACCTGAGAAAACCTGTTTCAGACTATGAAGATCCTGTTCAAACATCCTGCCTGGCTAATTCTAAACTTCGGTCGTCTCTGGTATTTCCTCCTTCAGTATCAAAACACTCCTGACAAAGTCCTGAAAAGAGACAAGTAGATTCAAATTCTTCTAGGGCTTAACCCCACTGCATTAAAATTAGCATGAGTTTTGCCCCTGACTTCAGCCCTGACAGAACGAGAAACATTCTGAAGTCAAAGGCATGGGGAAAAGCTTTTCTACAACTTTCTCTATATGCTTGCACTCTACTTAGTCCTAGAGATTTCTGTTAGCTTTCAGAAAGCTGAAGGCATAAATGGGCATCACATTCTACCATGTATCTATCCAATCTCATGGCTGGTGGAAAACAGGTAGGGCATTTTTTTTTCCTCTTTATCAAAAAGAAACACAATCCTATGAGAAGGAACATACCTTCTACAGGTTGGGAAAGCTCACAGAGGAAAGGTTCTGGTCTTTGATATTTCAAGTTTTGCAAGTGCAAGGGAAATCAGAACCTCATCAGCTTTTCCCAGTGACAAAATGGGAGACTCCTTCCTCTTTGAATATCATGATGCTGGATTTTGACAATGCAAAGCCCAGAGAAGGGCAGTCCTGTTCTAGTTTCCAAAATGAGCCAACTGTTTTCAAAAGAGAACAACTCATTCTCAGAAGTGGAGATCAAGTGCAAAATCTATTGGTTCTGCAGGGAGCCAGTCATCCTGAATTAAGAGACCTCCACCTAAGACTACAAAGCTATTCATTCCTCAGACATTATTGCTCCACTCCCCTTTTCTACCTGAAGCACCTTACTTGATAAAAAGTATCCCCAAAGGATAACAGAAATGCAGCTGCCTTCTTTCATCTGACTTTCCAATTTACACAAACTAGTAAGGAGCAGAGCATATGAACCACATGGACTAACTCATTTCTTAGTGGCTCTACAAAGGTAAAGTGTCAGTCCTCTTCTTCTTCTGTCAGCACTCCAGAAGTATAACATTTTCCATATCAGCATCCACAAGAATAGCTTTGCATTTCTGGAAACACCAAGCATTGCATCTTTTCCAAGGAGGCCTGCACATATTATCTCTTCCCTTATGAATGCAGTACAGTTAGCCAGCAACCTATAGGCATGAATATAGCTATGGTCAAGGGGTGACCTGGAACAGAACCATTTAACCACAAATCCATTTCATAAATGGACAAGGTCACCAGTTTAATTATTTCAGGGTAAAATCACTAAATGCCCAGGGGATTCAGTGATCAAAATCCCCTCAGAACTCACAAATATTTGTTGCAAGAGATTCCCCCATTTCAATTATAAGAGCATTGCAATAATCACAGCAAAGCAATTTTGTACTTTTTCTTGTTAAATAACTGTTACAGAGTATTTCACTTTCTTTCATTCTGTACCACATGGCTTTTCTTCTCTTTTGTCCCACCAAAAGATGTATAGCTTAATCTCTGTCAAAATAACTTTCAGCACCTGCACATAGGTCTCAGAAAGAAAAACACTGGGTTTTGAAGATGATTGATGCCTTCAAACCAGAAGTGTGTTTGCAACACTGCTTTGTGCCAAGAACTGAATACATGCATGGTCAAAGCATTTGCACCAGAGGGGAGAGTATGGCACTCTAGACACAGTAATACACCATAGCACAGGTAACTGAGTCACAAAAACCTCTCTGCCATGTACCTGGAAGCTCCCAGGAAAACCTTCCCCTGCTGGATCACAGCATCTGATAGAAGTAGCAATACAAGCCTCCATCAACATCTCCCTTCCAAGCCTCTCTCAAACATTTGCAGAGAGGCTTAAACCCCAAGGAAGTCTAGTGTCAGTTGGTTGGAAAGGTAGAAGTCAAGGGATTAAGGGCTAATGGTCTGGCCCTTTTAAGAAAAAGGGTAGAAATAAGGAGAGATCCTGGTGTAATCCTACAGGGTGGTTAAATACTAATTCTGTTCTTGCTCTGAGAGACAAAGACAGAAAAACTGCCAGGCTTCCTGAAACCTGCCTCTGGACACATTCAAACTCCCATTAAATTGCCCTGACAGAGCCCTTTCCTGCAAAGAAAGTTGTCCTTCCCATCATAGCCTGAAGAATGGGGAACAGAAGTGGGACTTTATGAGTGGAAAAGTACTTGGACCCTCTACTCCCAGCACCTAAATTTGCCCACTGCCTAGAGATTCCAGTGAATCAGAGAGCAGAGAGACTTGCTACTATCATAAGCAAAGGATCACCACTTCAAATCATGGAATCAGCTAAGTTGGAAAAGATCTTTTTAAGACCATTAAGTCCAACATTTACCCCAGGGCTGCGAAGTCCACCACTAAACCATGTCACTAAATGTTTGGTTTGTGGTGAGCTGGTAGGAGTAGATTAAAGACCTGATTTGAAAGCCAAAAAGATTTTTAAATCTGCTTTCCTACTGAAGAGGAGAAAGATACATGTTTGAGAAGATAAATGGGCAAGTATTGAGAAGATAAATGGGGAAGTACCATGTTCTCTCATCCTCCACACCTCATTTGCATAGTTTAACTTGGACATCCTTGGGCAGAGACCACTGAAACAAATAGGACTTTGGCCTCCAACATCCAAGAGTCTGAACAGCCACTGCCCAATTCCCAGCTATTTTCCACTGCGCTAAATAATCATTAAGTTAAAGGCAACAAATAAAACACCATAATGCATTTTGCAAATCCAAGCTATCCAAATGTCAGCTTATGGAAGAAGTTGGTTCTAGGAAGGTTGTGGGGTTGTTTATTAGACAGTGGAAGGAGAAAGAAGGATAACACCAGGTCATTTGTTTTAAAAACAAAGGTGGAGGCTGTGGAAAGGATAATAAGACGAAAGCGGACAAAAATAACCAGATTTGGAAGAAAGGACAAAAATTAACCAGGCTTGAAAGGAGTTAGTAAAGCAAAGCAAGACACAGAGACTAAAGTTAATTACTTTTGACATGATCAGATCATCTGGTTTCATTTCAGGCAGCATGCGCTCTAGGCTGGCCATCCTGAATGGCGAGGGAAAAAGAAAGTAACTCTCCCCTCTAGGTCCCTTTGCCAAGTCTGGGCTGTGCGCTCTGTCCAAGATCCCTCTTTCTTTGCTCTCAGAGAGAGAGAGGGGGAGAGGAGAGAGAAACACAGTTAACCACCTGTCAGGGCTGAGGACACAATAAGGCAGCCCCCAAAAGAGCTTTTCATGCATGCGTAATATATTTGTTCAGCTATTCACTTAATGAAGCTGATAAATGTGATGCGAAACAATAGTCAAGTTAATCTATTTAGTAAAATGTTTTGAGACTTTCAGGCAATGTTAAGGAGGGTAGTGTGTTCGAGGACATTTTCATTTCAATACGCTCATCTCTCCCCTCTTAGGGGGGGGGATTCAAGCAACCTATGTGAAAATAATTTCTTATAAATGTGTCTTTAATGGGTTTAATTCACCCTTGCCAGCTGTTTTTTTAGCTATTTTGTAAGAGCAAAACAAACGTGCCAGGCTTGGAAAGCTAGTTAAAATTAGTTTCGGTCACTGAGGCCAAGCTATATTTCCTGCAAACCATCTGCTTGATTGGCACAATAGAAGGATTTTCAAGAAAAGGAGGGGGGATCTAGAAGAGCTTTGAACGAACCAACAGTTACTGTTCCTTATGCCTGAATTCTAAAGGTGAAGCCTTAGGTGTCTTAATATCCCTTCGCCCCGCGGCTTCCATTCAAGCTCTTGGCGAGCTTCATGAGCATCGTTAGGGAGCTCGGGGATAGCGCAACCCTCCCTGGGAAAAAAAAAGAGAAGGGAAGAAACCCCAAAATATAGAGAAAACTAAACAAAAAGCGCACACACGCTTTTCCTCCGAGGCTTTGTAGAACGAGAAGCTGCAGGATGGATGTCGAAGGGGGTGTGTGTGTGGAGAAACGGGTAAAGGAAGAGTTTGGGGCCCTCCCGACTGCAGGATGGCTGGTAGAAAGAGGGGGATGGAGGTGGGAATATGAGGTCCCCCTGGCTACGGGATGGCTGGTAAAAGAAAGGGGGTGTGTGCATGTGAATTTAGTTTCACCGTGACTGCGGATGGGTGGTAAAAAGACAGAGTCCTCCTGGCTGCGGGACGGCTGGGAAAAAGGAGGGGGAATGGGAAGCTGGGGTCCCCCAGGATGCAGGATGTGTGAGAAAGGGGAAGTGGGTGGGAATTTGGGTTCTTCATGGATGCGGGGTGGCTGGGAAAGGGCGGGGGGAATTTAGGTTGACCCTGGCTGCGGGAATGATGGCAAAAAAGTGTGTGTGGGGAATTTGGGTTCACCGTGGCTGCAGATGGATAGTAAATAAAAGCAGGGTCCCCCTGACCTCGGGATGGCTGGGAAAGAGGAGAAGGGACGGGAATTCGGGTTCACCGTGGCTGCGGGATGGCTGGGGAAGGGGAAGTCGGGCTGTGATTGAGACGTCCGTGTGCAGGGGCCGGGATCGGCTCCGCATCTCCGGGAAGAGGCTGGTCCAGCCCCGGCCCTCCGGGCCTCTGGATTTGAAGTACTGCCTCTCCCAATTTCATGCGGATTACCGGCCTCGGAGAGGAACACACGCAGGCTCCGCGCCCTATTTCCTCCCCTGTCCCACTCCCGGCCGGTTTCGGTGTCCCGTCATTCCTCCCCCTCTTCCCCGTCGTGTCCCGGCTCCCCCCCCCCCCCCCTTTGGCAACAAAGTGACTTTTAAGAAATAAATTTGAAGATAACGACATTAAACTGAATGGCAGGAAGCACAAAACGGTATGAGCATAGGTCAAACGGCATTAGTCACAGGTTTTATCCTGAGACATTAGAATTCCCTCTCCTAAACGATCACTGCCTTTGAAAAGAAACTTCCAAAGGAGATCACTTAAAATAAGATCCTTTCGTCTGATTTCTTGGTTTCTTATGGTCTATCTTCCCTTTCAATAGATGTCTAGTCTCTTTCGCCTTGGTGCTTAAGGAATTCTTTATGAGTGTGCTCAGACGCATCGAAAGGAACCGGGTCCACGTGTGCCCCAGCATGCGTTTGACCCAACCTTCCAGAAAGTGTCAGACCCTCTTTCTTAAAAACAGAGAAATTAGCAGCAGTTGGTCTATAGTGAGGCAAAATGCCCCCGATGGATACGTAGGGAAAGGAGTACATCATCTCAAAGGAAACGTACAATGACTGTAAAAAACCGGAGTATTCCCGGAGCTGCAGCTTCGGAAACTGCCGGGATGGGAGGGAGTGAGATGGGGGGTGCCTGTTAATTATTTTCTTGGGAAAGCCCTGTTTGCTTTTCCCATTCCCTACCTCCCCTCTCCCTTGCTATATTAACACCTTCAGAGCAGTCTTGTGTAACAACAGGCTTGAGAGAACGCCGGACTCCAGCGAGATTTCATTTCCAAGTGACAAAAGGTCTGCGGACCTTCTGCAGATGCTCATCTGCTGGCGGCCAGCGTAAAGCACCGGGAAAACTTGTCAGGATCATACAATTTCTAGGGCTGATTCCGACCCCCCTAATAAATAACTTTTTAATTTGAACCAAGGGAGAGGTTTAACAGACTTTCTTTCTTCCCTAATGTGATATAAATCGCAGATGCACTTTTATTGAATGGTTAAAGCATCGACATGGAGATAATCAACACAAAACGTCTGGACAAAAACCATCGAGAGAAATAAAGCTGGTTAATAAGATTTTTGAGAAAGCTTTGTGTTAAAAAGTAAAAAGGGAAAACAGCTGAAGGTGACAGTTAGTTCATGGTTAATAGGATAAAGGCTGCATGGTTGAGCTGCACACTTCTGCTTGCAAAGGTTCAGCCACACCAAAAGGCTGAATAGGGCGCTTTTAAAACATAGGACATTTAACACATCTGTTATGAGCTTTAACAGAGAAATCAGGTAAAGCCACTCTCAATAGTTGCTTTCATCGCCTAGTTCCAAAGGAAACGCGCCTGCTTCCATATTTGCCACTACAAACAAAACCTCGGACATTAAAAAAAATAAATGAAAAACCCTCCAAACGAACAAAACCCAAACCATTTTCTGTTTCCCGGTAAGACGATGTCATTTGGCTCCCGCCCCAAAGTTAGGTGCTCGGCAGCACCGACCTGAACCCACAGCCCGCAACCCCGCATAGGCACGCAGAGAAAAAGCGACTTCAGGTGGATTTGGCGGCGTCGAGAAGGCTTCGAGATACCATCACCGATAAACCCGAGCCTAGCTCAGGCTGCTTTACCCGAAGGGATGCAAATGCTACGACAGTGTCTTCATTTTCACGATGTGAGGGGCGGAATTCCTACTATTTTTCACGTTAAAAGGACCAACAGACAGAAGTGAGGAGGTTGCTGTAGTCCCACAAAGGTCTTCAGATCTTTTCTGTGTTCGAAGTTTAGATTCTCTCGGAGCAGAGTCCTTACCCAGCTGCCATAAGGTTTATATTTATTTCAGTTCGGTACAGGCGAGCCTCTCGCCTGAGCTCACGCACACAAGTATCTTAGGACACCAGGATCTTCAAAGTAAAACTTAACACCCAAATTCGCTTTCAACCGGACCTTTGGGATGCAGATAGAAAAATAACCCAGACTACAGGCACAGGTTTTGAACTGCACTAATAGCAAGCGGTAGGACCCGCTCCCCGAATATTGCCCCCCCCCCCCAAAAGGGCTTAGTTCCACGTTTTCTAATTCATATTTTCTATTGCACAAGCCCTGAGCTTTTCTGAGGGCCGGCAGATAGATTTGTATGAATATTTATTGATTTATTACCTAAACTCAGCAGGGGAGCGGCAAATAAATTTAGTGCTTTCTTTAAATAATTCCCTTTCTACGAGGCAAGATGTCATTCGAAACTTTTAAATAGGCATTTAATTAGCCTGTGTGTGTTGCCTCTGAACAAAACCCTGCTGGGAGCCTTTGGAGCGCTGTATTCCAAAGAGGCGGTCAATATGCAAAATTGATGACTACACTTTCTTTGTGGCGGGGCCATTGTGCCCCGGTTGCTTATGAAGTCTAATCCAATCATAAATTGCAGCCCCGGACCAATGGAGAAGCCCGGAGCTCACCCTGAATGAAGCTCAAGTGGAGAACTTTGTTGAACCCCATTGTTGGGGCTGTCACTTTTGAAAGAGCCCCAGCGGGGCTGACCAGTATAAAACCCACCGTCCAGGAGGAAGGGGCAGAGAGAACCCCGACAGGCTCGCTGTGGCAGGATCTTTACTAAACGAACGAGGTTTCAAAGCAGAAAACAGAAAGCAGGCAGACAGACAGACAAATAAACATACAGGGGAGCGGCCCCGGCCCTGCTCCGCGGACGGCCCCGGTGATGATGTTCCCTAGCCTCATCTCTCCACCGGCCGTGTACCCCAGCCTCCTCCGGCCGACCCCGACCCTCACCCTGCCGCAGTCGCTGCAGTCCGCTTTTTCCAGCCATTCCAGCTTCCTGGTAGAAGATCTGATCCGGATCAGCAGACCCACCAGCTACCTGCCCACCAGGACTGCCCCCGCGGCCAGCATGTCCCCCCCCGCCGCGGCGGCCAGGACGGACTCGGGCACGCCGGAGCTCAGCAGCCCAGCCGCCGGCTCCAGGAGGATCTGTTCGCCACAGACTTCCGGCAGCGACTCCACTTTCCTCAAGTTTGGAGTCAACGCCATCCTCTCCTCCGCTCCCCGCTCCGGTAAGCGGCTGCCGGACCCCCCATCCCCATCCCCATCCCCATCCCCGGGGCTCCGCGGAACCCACCGCCTGCGGGAGAGCAGGAAGACAAGGGTAGGAAGGGGAGGGAGGACCCGGCACAGCCCCTCTGCATCGCCCGTATTTAAGAGCTAGGGGCAGCGCTGGCAGGCGGCCGATCGGTCGGACTAGAGGAGCGGGCGGGTGGGGGGCAGACGCCTGGGCTGTCAACAGGGCTCCCGACTGACTCTGCCCTCACGGGTGCCTCTTTGCTCGCAAAGCCATCGCAGCAAAAGCACTGCTTTCCCCAGGGCTCAGCCTGGCTCTTTATTTTGGGGGACTGAACATCATCACCTGCATCGGTCCCCAGACCAGGTGACAGCACCAGCCGTACCCACTCCACCGGTGGTAACCCTCTGCTTAATTTCCTTTCTTTTATTTACTAGAAACTTCTCCTGCGTTGCTCCAGAGCGTCCCTCCAAAGACTTTTTCCTTCCCGTACTTTGAAGGATCCTTCCAGCCCTTTATCCGATCTTCCTATTTCCCAGGTAGGTCTTTAAAAGCCTCTCTTTGAAAGGGTGGGCCCCTCTTTTCCCCTCCCGGGCACAGCTCGATGCTATTTCTCCATCCGTCCGTGTGCACCCCGGGGTTAGGCTCTAGTCAGAGGCTGGAAGGAGTCAGTCGCGCCACTTGGATGCCCGTCACTGCGCGGCATCCCCTGCCCGCTCCTCCCGCTGATCCGCAAATAGACCGGGACTGTCGCGGTCCCGAGCGGAGGCGGCTCCACTGCTCCCCCGTTCCTGCCGGGGCCGCGCCGCCGCGTTCAGCACCACGAGGGCCCGGTCAGCTCCCTGCTGCTCCGCACTCGCGCAGCGGCTCGGGCCCGGCCCTGCGCCCGCGGAGGGAG
>JBAFWW010023742.1:13123-30914 GCA_036873685.1 Agapornis canus
GCCGCTGCTCGCACCAACCCCAGCCCTTCAGCCACCGCCGGGGCCGTGCCGGGCACAGGCCTGGAGCTCTCGGTGAGACTTCTCTCCTCCGTCCTCAGCGCGGGCTAACGCGGGCCTCCGTTACCTCACTCACCGCTGCTCCTTCCGCCCGGCCGCCGTGCGCAAGCGGCATGGTGCCTGGGAGAAAGCAAACTACGGCTGGGTGCGTGGGGTGTGCGCGGTTCTTACAGCGCTGAAGTGTTGTGGTGCCGAGAGGACAATTAAAATAAAATCTAATTACACAAACAAGCTATTAATTTAAAAAAGAAAACAGGGAGAGGGGGAAAAAATAACCCCAGCTCTTCCATTCATCCTCCGGATAATGGAATTTGCTTCCTTTCTCCAGCATGTGAATGGCCTAACAAAAACAACTTGAGCTTTATAAATAGCTTTTCATGTCCATTTAATGAAAATAATTTGAGGAAAGGGACGATTGTGCCATCAGTATTCTCCCGAGGAGCCTGGCATGCCGTTGTGTTTAGTTTGAAAGTGTAAATCTCTTTTGTTCCAATAATATATGGCGTTAGCTGCTTGTCCTCAGTCTTTTTCTGTTAGTTCATTACTACACAATTACCATTCACGCTTCATTAGCGCCTCTGTTTCTCTTGGGGAGGTTCCCCTCCCCCTCCCCCCCCCTCTTTTTTTTAAAGACGAAACTCTGCCCTTTTTATCATACCAATGCCATTGGGAGCCAGGCAATGTGCTAATTAGCTGTTACTTTTCATGTCTTCGGATTCAATTCTCCAACTTCGGGCAGGGGGGGAGAAGAGATTAATATAAAAAGATGAATACTGATTGATCAAAACTGCATCTGAAGAGGAGCGGTTTTGTTCGGAATCAGAAAAGTCCTCATTTTCATCTCGAGCATAATAAAGCATCTGAAATAAAAGGGCCTGGAAAAAAAAATCCAATGCTTCTGAGCGGGAGGGAAAGCTGTTTTATTATACCTCTATCTTAGCTGGTACGCCTCGCTTTGCCTTTTCAGGCCAGAGACCTTTGAATCTCTCAACAAAACCAGCCACTATTGATCCATTTTACACATTCGAGCTGATAAATCTAATCCCAGCAATCACTGGCTGAAAGGGGGTGCTTAGTTAAGACTAAAGCTCCTTTTCACAGCCCCAGGTTGATGGGTGCCCACCCAAAGGGCAGGGGGGGGGCCGTGGGGGGCTGGTCTTGCTCTGCTCAGGGCTCTGTGTCCCCTACCTTCAGCAGCTGCCTCCACCGTGGTCCCCATCCCCGGCACCTTCTCCTGGCCACTGGCCGCCCGCGGCAAACCCCGCCGGGGCATGCTACGCCGAGCTGTCTTCTCGGATGTGCAGCGCAAGGCACTGGAGAAGATGTTCCAGAAGCAGAAGTACATCAGCAAACCCGACAGGAAGAAGCTGGCAGCCAAGCTGGGCCTCAAGGACTCACAGGTGAGGGGGGTGCTAAGTGGGGAGCTGGGTTCCCCACCCGGGGGATCAGCCTGGGAGAAGGGGATGGGAGTGGGGAGAACTGTCCCTGACCAGGAGAAAGCACAAAGCAAGCTGCAGAGCCACGAGCATCAACAGAGCCAAAAGAGCTGCAGGTTTCCCAGCTGGCTGATTAGGGCAGGACACACCACAACGTTATTTATTACCCACCCTGACTGATCTCCTGGGGTCCCCAGAGGTCAGGATCTGCCATTCCTGCTAGCTTCAGTATGGGCATGAGCACAGTATTGAAGGGGCAACCAAAGGCCTTTTTTGGATCCTGTTTCACCAAACTGCTTCATTCCTGTGTGGCTTCATCCCCCAGGTGAAGATCTGGTTCCAGAACAGGAGGATGAAGTGGAGGAACTCCAAAGAAAGAGAGCTCCTCTCGTCTGGTGGCTGCAGAGAACAGACCCTACCTACCAAGTTCAACCCTCACCCAGACCTCAGTGACGTAGGCAAGAAATGTTCAGGAGAGGAGGAAGAGGAGGAAGAAGTTCCCCCTGTGTGCCCACCCAGCCCCCAGCATCCTTTAAGCTACCACCAGTCCCCAGAACATCTACACTTGAGGGACAGACTGGACTCCCAGATGTCTCCTTCCCCATCCCATTCTAGCAGCCCCAGCAAACCTTCAGACTTCTCAGACTCAGAGGAAGAGGATGATGAAGGCGAAGTGGAAGAAGAGGAGATAACAGTCTCTTAAATCACCTGCTTGCCCCTAACCATCACATGGGGACATTGCAAAGATTTGAATAAAACCAAGTGCTATAAATTGAAGAGGTGATGTCCCACCCAAACGTCCACATGCTTCACCAGTGCAGGTTCTTTATTTCATAGTTGCAAGACTTCCTACTTATGGTTATTCCTTACTATTTGCCCCATGTGGAGGTTATCATATTCATAGCATCTGCTACCATGTTCATAACACTGTCTGCTTTATAATCAACATATGCTCAATAACCCTTGTCCCCAAACCAGGCATCAGCAGCTCCTTGCTTCATGGCAGGGAGGAAAGTGTAGCCTTTTGGGAGGGAAAGTCCCTGCTCCCCCCCAGATAAGAAACAACAAAGAATACAATATAGATGCTGTGGCCATTTGTACGGCCTTCCAAGTGAATTTCCAACTACTATTGAGATTTCAAAGCCCCAGAGACTGGTCTGATGTAGCAACCCTCTCCTCAAAGTAAATACTGGGGGACACAATCCAAACACTGCTTCCCTTCTCACTCCCAGTATACTTGTGCAACAGAACCATTAGAACCCCTGGAATAACTTCTAAGGTATAATCTAAGCGTGCCTTTTATAATGGAAGCCTTATCTATTTATGTTCTTCATTGTAATTTATACATTGATACTACATCCCAAGCACTGTCTAACCCAATTTCCCCCCAGCTTTTGCTTATTTTCCACTTTGCTTCTGCTATCCATGGTGTGGACAGAGAAAAGTGGATATGCCTCTTTGATTTTTGACTGAACTTTGCTGTCTTTGCACAGCTTATATGAACTGTACACTATTTTGTACACTTACTCTGTATGGATGTTTTATACCAAGGTTATTGTGAATGAGTATAACGATGGCTCAACAAGGCTTCTCTGACAGCTGAACTACAGACAAATGTAGCTGTTTGATTGTGTAACTTATAAAGAAATGCTTTTATTTTGTATTTTACCATGTACAGACTTTAAATATATAATAAAGTGAATGATTGTCAAATAAAAACAAAAAGTAGATTTCTAAACGTGATTGTTCAGTAATACTTGCTTCTGGTTTACAGGTTGTTGTAGGTTGTCTGAGGCCAAACAGGGAAGCAAAAACCAACTGCCTTTTATTGACAGTATCTTCAATAAAAATCTATCAGCTTCAAATCAAATAACCTTACAAGAACATCTGTATGTCTTTTAACCAGGAGGCAACTTGACCCAAGTACAGACTTTCTACAGTTAAAATGAGTACAGCTTCTCCCTCCTTGCATTTAAATACAACTTAGTTTCTGCTGATGCTGTCCTGTGCTCCCCTCTAAAGCCTTTCTGACTCTCCTCCCTTCCAAGTATTGTCCAGGGTGGTCAGAGTGTGGCCATTTGGCCTGCATCCCCCTGCTGAGATGCTGCAGGTCATCGACTGTCATTAGAATATCCTTCACCTTGCTAAGACACTGCAGTTTGTAGGCTGGAAGATGTCATTAAACACTCTTAGGGGGCAGAGAAGCAGAACAGAAAATACAAACTCAAGGCAGCTCTTGAGCCTCAAGTCCAGCCAAGGATCACTTGTTACGGATTCGCTTTGTGTTGTACTACCTGCATTTGGCTTTAGATACCAATACACACTGCAGAAATGTCCATGCTTTCTGCCTTGCATGCAGGTAGGGTTCTGCTAAAAGAGATTTCATTACAAGGGCACTTGTTTTCTGCTCCCTAGACTAATGCCCAGCACTCAACACACCAAACCAAAAGAAATCAATGCAGCAGACATAACCTGAACACAGTTATCCCTGTTTGCACCACTTCACTATGCTACCACAGCCATGAGGAAAGGCATGAAACAGAGGATTTCAGTTCGAAGGGACCTGTAACAGTCACCTACTCCAAATGCCTGACCACAACTTAAAGCATGTTATTAAAACCATGTAATTAAAGAGCATTGTCCAAAACCCTCCTGAACTTAGCTAGGCACAGGGCATTGAGCACCCCTCCAAAGACTGTTTCAAGTGTTCAAGTTACTTTCCAGGTGAGTAGGTAAAGACCCCTGGGCCAACCTTCTTCCTTCTCAGACACTGGGGAAGGCAGAGAAGGGGATTTATCTTTAACTGTGAGCTCAAGGCAGGAAATTCTCACTCATTTTACCCCTTAAGAAACCAGCTGGTTCAGCACCGGTGCCTGCTGGAGCTCCGATCTTCCCCAGCATGGAAGAGAAACTGTGCGACAGCGGAGGAAGGAAAACCCCTTTCTCAGGGAGCCTGTGGTGGTGTTACCTGCTATATGGCAGCCCCAGCCCCTCTGGTCCCCTTCTTAGCTCAAAGGCTGCTCAACCAGTGTCCCACTCAACTGGGAGGGCTGGAAGTGTTTTCACCTGTGCCAAAAGCAGGGCAGACGAGGCAGGCAGCTTCCTGCGCAGCCCCATACCAGGAGCACTGTGCTAATACTGCCATAAGCCCATGGAAACCCCACTTATCCATAGGTGTGGAATCACCTAACAAGCCCCGAATGTTAATACCATATGCAGCAAAGAATGTTTATCCCATCTGTATGAAATAAGCTTTCCTAACAGAAAGTCCTCTGCAGCCACCCTCCATTTTGGTACCTTGAGGACACCACAGTTGAGCCAAAAGAGGATTCAGAATTAAATGCCTCCTTGGAGGAACACATGCCTTCCAGGGGATTCTGAACGTGCTGATCACCTGAAAGAAAAGAAGTACTGCCCAAGATGCAAGGCCGTGGTTCCCAGAAGCAACCAGTGAGGCTCATGAAGCTTTAAGCTCCTTTCGAACCCAAATCCATCTGGGATTCTGTAAAGCTCATCCTGCAAAAGTACGTTCAGACTAGGCCTGACACACTGCACCTCTGGTCCCTGTGACCGACTTGTCTTGAAGAAGCTAGAACCAGCTGGTGTCAGGATACATCCTGATGACCATGTACTGTTTGACTTTGAGCATTATGCTAAGACCCTCTAAATGGATAGACCAGTCTTGTCTTGATGTATGCTAACATTAGCTACAGGGAAGAGAACTGCAGTGGTGCAGTCCCTCCACTAAATTTCCTCCTGGATGTGGGTGAGGTCTGTTGGCATCTTTTCACAAGTACTTACGGGAAGCCAGTAACAACAGCGTGAACCTTACAGTCTTCAAATAAAAACCCCAGAAAATGCTGATTGAGAGTTCAGGGAAGCCACAAATCTGAATAAATAAGCATCAAATTTATTGAATCATGAATAATTTAAGACTGGTACAATCATCAGCTTTATTCTCCATGACACAGGGGGTGGGGAAGGAGGAGAAACGGGGAGGAGGAGAAAGGGGAAGCATGATCTCAAACAGACCATTCACAAATTCCAATCCTAAATGAGAACTGAAAATTAAATAGGGAGAGGAGCAAATGGAAAACATCATAAACATACAACAAAATACTCAATTCCTAGTTTTTTCTCTTTAAAAATGGCTAGAAAAAATTCATCAAAATGCAGCACTTTTAATCAAATATTTACATTTCTATGTTACAATGAAAAAATGTACATCTTATAGAACATATTTCATAAACTGTTCCACTGGAAACGACTAGCTCAAAACAGCAACCTTCCATTGAATAGCAACAAAGTTTTTTTCTCTCTTTTTAAAGGTTTTTTTTTCCCTTGAAAGCAAACTGCCACATTTAGACAAGATTTCATACACATAATACCGAAGTTAAGCATCAACAGTGAAACAGCAGTTTGCTGCTTCCAAAATGTACAAAAAGGCTAACCAACCCCCTCCCTCCCCTTCCCCAAATAAACCACATCTCATTTATGGCCTGTATCATTCTTGGCAGTTCTGAAGAAAATGGTTTTCTACTCTCAATTTATAACTCAACACGAATGTTGCATAGCATTTTGTGTTTCTTTCTTGCTGTTTTTTGTATTTCCTTTACACAAGCCAACTCTGTAAGAAACAAAAAGGCAAAAATACAGGGAAGCGTTTTGAAAAAGCCCTAAACAAGAACAAAGTCACTTAAAGAAAGACTTAAATCTATAAAGAAGCTTGATAAAAACTAAGACGTGTGCGCAACAGGTAACCCTGCTTCCTGAAGTTCCAGAGGAGACACTGACTCTTGTGGTTCTTCGAATGACCAGCCTGCTCCAAACCGCCTCCCACTGTAACCCAAGCTGGTGTCAATGACAAATAAGAACAGGAATTCCTTTCTGAGCTTAAGCACAGGATTAAAAATGAGAAAACCAAAAATACCCCGTTTCCCACAAATACAAACTCATTTTAAACATGTCTCACAGCACCCAGTTAAGGGTTAACTGAGACATCTATGCTATCAAGTCCATTTAAAGCCCTAGCCCTGCAACTGGATTTGTGTTTTCTTACAGGCACATGCTCTATCTGCATGGATTCAGTTGGGGGATTAGGTACTGAAATTCACAGTAGTAGAAGGTAAAGTCAGTGCTGAGAAGCACAATTGTCAAGACTACTGGAAAAATTCACCTCTCTCAAACTTATCTTCAGCATGCTATTTGATCCCATACAGATTTATCCCATTTTTACAGTACCAAGGACTGGCTTAGAAACATCGACTGAGTAAGCCTTGGTATTTCATTCAGTGAAATAACGCAGTAAGAGTCCATCGAGTTAAAACAGGAACAACACCAAGCTCTTCCCCACCCCAGCATTAAAATATTTAAACTTTTCTTTTAAAATATTTAATCTTTAAAAACAAAACAAAGTCATCAGCACTTACAAGTTGTAACAGGAGCAGATTCAAGACCAGCTCAGTAAGACAAAGTACAGTTATGTTACAGTAAGTCATGAGGTATAAGAAAACGATCCTCTCAAGCTGAGTCACAGAAGCATGATCTTGTCTGTTACTTTAAACCCCCACGCTCTTAGAAAAGTGTTTGTAGTAAGTTTCCTTTCTGTGCATCGAAACCCAGCATATTCCTGTAATTCATTTGTGACAGCATTTATTACAGTTGAAAAGCTTCCCCCCCGCCCCCCGCATGGATGAAACAGCTCTTCAGTGATTTATCAGCTGCAGATTGATATGAACCTGAAACATTCTCTCATTTCCTTCCTTTTCTGTGTCACATTTAAACAAATTCTAGTATCTCTTACAAACAATATTCACAGCAACTTACGATACTCCGAGAGATGACTTTAGCCCTGTTTCTTTAAATAAAACCCCATCATATACAGCACTAATTTAATCAAACACAATTAGTACAAAATAAGGCATTGCTTTAAAAATCAGCACCAAAAGATAGCTGGAAAGGCTCGTACAAACCCATACTGAGGAGTGGTGTTTTTGCTGAGGTACGGCTGATGGTGGTGTAAGCTTTTGCTGCCATCAAAAGGAAAGTGCAATTCTTTGGGAGGTGTTCTTGTTCCCAAAGCAGAAGTACCAGCCTGAACACCAACAGTGTAGTGTGCGTTCAGAGAGGAGAAAGAGAACCAAGGTCACGGCTCTGCCGAAACTCAAAAGCATGGCCCAGCTGAACTTAAAAGTACCTTCCCTCCTTGGTTTCCAGACCTGAATACTGCTAAAATCCTGTTATAGACACAGATGTTTCCACCAGAGAAGCACTGGAACTGTTCGAGAGCTGAGCTTTAACTGACCCATTGATACGCTTGTGCTGATTGCAACGAAACCTCCGAACAAACCCTCAAGTTTTTATTAAACAGCTCTAACCTTTCATGGCAAGAATTCACAACTGAGGGTCTGGTCAATCAGCTCACCTCTGTGCCCAGGACTCACCAAAGGCCCTTCAGAGCTGTAGGACTTCACGGAGCACGGACCTTCTGCACTGACTTCCATGGGGGAGGGAAACTCCCCCGCCTCAGTGTGAATAGGTCAGGGCTCATATGAACAGAATTCATAGAACCAACTAGGTTGGAAAGGACTTTTAAGATCATCAAGTCCAACTCTGCCCCAGGACTGCCAATGCCGCTGAAGTCAACTGAGTTGGTTACATGGATGTAAATGGAAGAGAATCAGGCCTTAACTAGCAAAGGGATACCTGATCTGTCACTTGTGGTTGGACTGATTGTTACACAGTGTTGGAAAAAACCTGATTTGTTCAGACTGTATATATATTTTTATATATTCCTATATATATATATCTCTTTATAAACACACAATGAAAGAGAGCCAAGGTCTCAGACTGGCAAGGAGAGCAGTGCTTCTTTTCCTTCCTTTTTTATTTATTTTCTCTTTTTCTATATTTATTTAAACTTCCCTGTTTTGCAGCTTTGCCTTTATTGAGTGTCATTACCAAGGCAAGTGATATTGTTATAGCACCAGAACTCTATGAAGCTGAGTTTAATCTGCAAAGCTGATTGGTAAAAGTCCAGCCCTCACCTAAATGTGTTTGGTCAGAAGAAGCATAGGCAAGTATTTCCTCTCCCCTCTCCTTCCGGACAGTACATGGCACAAAGTTGTTTGCTTCATAGCTGTGAAGTTCTCCCTCCCGCCCCTTCAACTTTTAGTAATGATGATTACTTTTAACATCTTCAGTATCTTAGGCATGAGAGCTTACAGCAACTAAACAGAAGAAAACAAAGTAATTAGTGCAGTTCTCAAAAGAAACAGAATACAAAGGTTGCTTGGGTTGCCTGCACCCAGGTTCAAGACTGATTCCAAGTGTCTTGTTCTTGCAGCTCTAATACTGAGATCCCAGCCCAGGAATGTGTTCTTTTCATGAGCCTGTGAGCAGGACTCTTGCTAAGTGGGAGAGCGATAATGGGAACCACCTCTTTCCATCTGAGGAAAATCACAGCGTCGACTCCAGAGATGAATCAAGGATGTCATCGTGATGGCTGTTGCTGTTAGAGTCACTATCGTAACTCTGAGGACTCGAGTAGTTGGCTGCTTCTTGCAGTCTCATTAGCATGTTCATCTGCAAAGGCACAGGTCATCACCGTTATCTGTATTCTGAGGTGGACAGAATATCAACTCCATATGAAAGCCCCAGTGGCACTCACTTTGCCAGTGGGTGAAACAAAGGAAAGGAAGAAACAAGCAGCATAACGGATGAGACTCTGAAGAGAAATATTAGCTGTAAGTTGTATTAACAGCAGCCAGGAAGTTCAAGTCATAAAAAGACTGCTTTTCCAGTGAAGGCAAAAATGAGAAGACTGAAGGGGTTATTTGACAGCTGTATTTGACAAGCATCCTACCCCTCTCTTCCTCTGACCCACAGAAATACAGACAGTCAAATGAAGCATACCTAAACATCCTAATACCTAGCTTGATGTTTGCATATGTATGTATGAGCTGGTAAAAACTGGAACACGTATTTCTATGCTACCAACTGCCCAGAAAAATGAACACCTCAACAGAATAGTTTCAGGGTGTTCAGCTGGCACAGCAGCTTCAGCAGCTGTCTCCCATTGGAAGAAGTGCATCCAGTTACCTCCAAGCTCAATTTATAGTTTCCATACAATTACATGTTACCATTTTTCTACATTCTTGTGTGATAATTGTGATTCATAAATTAGTTCATGTACTCTTTGAAAATCTCAGTTTTCATCTGGTGTCGAGAATACAGCTCTCAGCCACATGAATTAAAGCAACAAGCCTACTGTGCAACTGTGGCAAAACAGGCTAGATGAAAAGAATCCACTGTCCTATCCCAGTATGTGTAACAAGATCACATATTTAATTCCACATGGTAGGAATTAGGTTTATTACAGTCACCTTCAGTCACTCCTCAAAACATGAGTCCTGAAAGTATTCTCCATAACTGAATGTGAGAAATTTCTTCCTCCATTTCTTGCAAAACTGAACTGGCTTTCCATGCAAACGTTCACTTGATGACTCCTCTAGAAACATTGCTTTACCATTCTAAAGCTTTTAATCACTCCCCAGCTGTCTTTTACTTTCTTATTCCTGTTTCTAATCCATAGAAACAAGGGAAACGAAGCAGTTCTGCCGTTTCAGAAATGAGAGAGCTTACCAAAGGGTCTCCCTCAGCATCACTCACTGGAACCTGTTTGCTGGTTGAGCCTTCCCGTGACACTGAGTAGCCATCAAAGCCCACATCTTCAGGCCGCAGCTGCAGCAGAGGAGGCCACTCATGGTGCTGTGGGGTGGCTGCCCAGGGGTAAGTGTCCATCACCCATTTGGCAGGATCCTCCCACGGTGCTCTCCTCCCATACAACTGGAAAAGCACAAAACCACATAAAACATTCCTAGCAGTCAACCATTTAATTCAGCTCCTTCCGAACCCAAATTAACAAGCTCAGGGAAGACTTGTAACAGTCTTCCAATACCTAAAGTAGGGCTACAAGAAATCTGGAGAGGAATTTGCTACAAGGGCATGTAGTGACAGAACAACGGGGAATAGCCTTAAACTAGAACGGGTTAGATTCAGATGAGATCTTAGACAGAAGCTCTTCCCTGTGAGGGTGCTGAGGCACTGGCATAGGTTGCCCAGAGAAGCTGGTGTAGTGGAAGGTGTCCCTGCCCATGGCAGGGGTTGGAAATGAATGAGTTTTAAGGGCCCTTCCAACCCAAACCATTTTGTGATTCCATGATTCTTGGGTTGTAGAAAACACTTGTGAGCAGATGCGAGCATAAACAAGTGACCCCAATGACATACAGAACAATTTTTAATGGCAACTGACCTGGAAGTGTCTGACCACCTCCTGTAATAATAATAATAACCACATCACTTAATGAAGTTAAATGAAGTCAATATATGAAGAGGCCATCAACACTGACATCTGGATCACACCAGCAGCTGTCTTATCTGCATTTGCTGTCATCGGGAAACCACCCTCAGTGGAATGTGTAAGAGGAAACGTGAGACCTGTCATCAGGCAATAGTGATGTATGTCACAGTCAGAGGAATTCACAGTCCAAGTCAGAGGAATTCCTTTGTATTCAACCAACGAAAAGCACCAGTAGGATTTGTGGTTATGTTCCTATTTCAAGAAAGCAAGCTCTGTTGCAAAACCTTTTCCTGTATAGTACAGTGTGACTGAATCCAAACATGTCCCTCCCTTGTTATATTCACTTTGCCTTAATTAGATAATACACTCAATTTAATGCCACAAGACCCTCTGAAGCATAAATACAGCTTCAAGTGTCTTTAAAAATGCTTAATTCTGCTTTATAAAATTTCAGTCTAATCATCTTTCAGCAACTGGAGCTGGTCACTGGCATTTCAGCACTCAAATTCAGAGAACTAGCTCTTCCCTGGACAGTGCACAAGGGGAAAAACCAGAGCTCTTACCAGGAAATTCATCAGCTTGCTGACAGATCTCAGAGTATCGCACTTTTCTCATCACTCTCTCTCCTTTGGGCTTTTTTGCATGCCCAAAGTATTAAATTGCTCTAAATACCAATTCCTGCTTTACTCTGAAGCAGCACTCAGCCCAAGCAAAGCGCCCAGCAGATGGTGCTAGCCAATCTTGAACAGCCTCTTCCGCAGCCCAAATGCTCTTCGGCCTTCAGGGGCACTGTATTATTCCCCCGGAACAACCTCTTTAAGCTGTGGTAAACCAGACCTCCTGTTTTAATTTTGCTCTTGAATGAACAGCGCATGGCAGCTGCCAAGTGGCGAGGTTTTATGTTTTTCAGGTCTTTGCTCTGTAGGTCTGTGTGGATCCTGCCTCGTTTACGACGATCAGCTAATGAGTAAGATTCCCATTTCAGCATATGAAATCCTCAGGTATCTTCAGTGGACCAGAGACTCACAAACTCACATGCACTTTTTCTAGGGAGCAATTAAGGGGGCAAGGATCAAACAGCTTGCTTCACAAAGTACCAGAGAGGAATGACTGGAGTATGAGTGATGGTGGCAGGAAGCTACAGGGACTTTGATTCCTCTTTTTGCTGGTGCTGCACTCCATACTGATACACCAAGCACGAAGAACTTGGGTTTTACCTAACCCTCTAATTTTCAGATCCCTGTTTTGAAGAATAAAGAAGCCCAGCTCCAATAGCAGCAATTATTCTAAGGATCCATTTGGCTCACTCGCCTTTGACCCAAAACAGTTCCCTAAATGAGAAACAAAGACATAAAATAGTTCCATTTAGCTCCACTGGGATCAGACTGCAATCAACAGTCCACCCTTCCTTTCTGGCATGCAACTTCATGAGAGGTGTTCTCAGAGGAGCCATTGTGGGTGTGTGGGGTACAGAGAACAGGCCAAAATGAAACACACATTTCTAGCATGAGCTTGTTAAATAGCACAACACTGCCTGAAGAATAATTCTTATCCATCAACTAAACAAAAGAGAAGTTGCTTAAACAGAAATGAATTAGTGAAATTTGGGGAAAAAGAACTGAAGCAGATAAAGAATCTAAAGCACAACATGAGAAAGTGAAATCTTTACACCAGCAGTGCAAGCCATTCAAATAACCTAAGGAAAGATGCGGTATCGGGCAAAACCAACAAGCAAAAAGATAGTTTCATTAACTTTGTTCTACAGTTCTGTTACTAATCTATTTCTGCTTTCCACACTTACTTCCTGATCAGCAACGTGAGAGCTACAAGCAGCCCAAGGACCACTGTGCGTATCAGTTTCCTCCATTTCAGCAGGAAACAGAATCACATGCGCTCCTTTCTCTTGTTTTAGGTGAAAAAGATTACCGGCTCCCATTACCTTCCTTTATAGGCAGTTTTATGTAACAGTTGTGTTCTTACAAAGTTCCTCTCTGTCCTCTGCACTGTTGGATCTATCACGTTTCTCATGTCTAAGAGTCTACCCCAACCATCCCAAAGAAAATGAGGTTGTCAGGCACTTGACAAATTTCAATGGCAACATCAGTTTGCCCGAATTTTAACCCAAGCTTGTCGAAGAACTCATGTATTCCACAGATTTGTAAGAAGCCATTAGCAGGAGCTCTTCACGGTGAGGCATCCTAACAAACACTGCAGTGGTGAGGCCTAAGCAGTAGCAGAACGGAGAGAACTATACTTCATAAACATGAAGGAACCACTCTGCAACACAACTGTTTCTCTATGGAGGCATTCCATGTTTCAGAAACACTTCAGAGACATATGTGATGGAGAACCTACAACTTCTGCAAGTGAAGTTTTAGAACTGTTCATTGTTCTTACCAATGACAAGCCACATCTTTCTTACAAATTGGATTTTTCTGGTCAAAACTTGCCAAACATCCACTAGGTTTTTTTTTTCCCCTGAGAGACTAAAGCAGAGGACCAGAGACCAACAAATATTTCAGCTTCTTCTTGAATAAACTGAATGGTTTGAGTTTCTCATCTCTCTCCCTGAATAATGTTTCCAGTATCTTAATGATACTTACAGCTCTTTCTGGAACCCTTTCCACATTTTTATCTTTATAAGAATAAATGTTTTTTTCCTGGAGAAGTACCTTCTTCTCTTCCTAGCTGTATCAGATGTAATTATGCCTTCAGAATGGCATTAGTTCTCATATCAAAACACAAGCTCCCAATGCATTGCCATGATTTCCTTTAGCCCCATTCCAACCTTCTAGACTCTTGCTATGATCTATCTTTTCATTTCTGTGTGTGTGATCTCATGTTTAGCTTTCATGCATGCAATGCTCAGGATTTACAGATATTTGATGAGGGTATTGCCAAAACTGTCTTTCAAATTATGTGCTGTATTCTGTGACAAGAGGACCAAAGAATAAAACAGCCCTTTTTTTCCATAGTTGCATGGCAAGTCCACAGCAATCCTCCACTGAACCCTCCTGAATCCAGCAAGCTTTATAGTTCTGTAGATGCTAAGAATTGCATGGCAATGCTTAAAGCTATCCAAATTGCTAGAGTATGAATCAGTTACTAAGTAGAGGCAATCAGTGATGATTTCACTATGGACCCTGAAAGAATTATAAATGAATCGTGTAGACCAAGAAGTAATCAAAACATCACAGATACTGATCCTGTCACTCATTAGTATGTCTCTCTGCACATGTACCTTTGTCCCTCCTCTGTTGGAAGGTTTGATTTACAAAGGAAAGTTCTGCATAACTAAGTTAATGGCCACAGATACATTTCAGAGGCACAGTGAAATCTGAAGGTGTGCTTCTGGAACAGATTACTGAAAGCTAAATTTCGGTGTCCAACTCCCCCCCTGAACATGTCAGCAGTCTGGCACCTTAACACTTCTCATCAAAAATAATTTGAACCTTCAGTGCCTTCACTGCTCCATTCAAAATTAGTTGAAGAGAATAATTCTGCCTAAAATTAATGACAATTTAGGTTACCTTTTCAAAGACATGCAGGTCTACAGTGTGCAAGTTATACCTCCAGAAAGTTTTGTCTGATGCTGTGTTGCCTTTTCAAGGGATACCACTCAAGACCTACGATTGTTCACTTTTGCCTGCTCACCTGCAGCCCTTCTCTAACTGCCTCCAGAAGATACGGGATGATGGAGTAGTTCCACAAGTCAGTAAACCAAACTCTAGAACCATCTACATCTATCGGACAGGAGAGGAAGAGCCGTGGACCTGGAGAGGAAAATTCAGATTATTACACTCAAATTCCAATCATGATGTGCTTCAAAAACAGGACCAAACAACTACTTCCCCTTCTCTGGAGAAAGAAGCCAAAGATGCAAGAACATAAGTAGCTAGCTGGTGAATTGCTCTTTGTGGAAGCTCAAAAATCCTCTGAATCAACTTGACAAACTACAGGCTTCAGGGTGAAAACAAGCAGATTTCCTAACACAGTTTGTAGCCAGGACTTCTTATTGAAAAACAAACTGTTTGGAAAGATTTTCTATAGCTTGCCTTAAGAGTATGCTGCCATCTGAAAGTAGGGTTTTAAACCTTTTTAACCTGATCCAGAACAAAGAAATGTACACATACACCCCCTATACAAGGAAACAAAATACATCTATTTACATGTACCTGGGCATACAGACAGAGCACTTACCAATGGTAACATCAGAGGAGCTGTGAGCCTCCAAGAACTTGTTCAGATGTTGCCAGACCTTGGGAATCCAGTCAATAATTTTAATCAGCTCTGTATTTCTCATCCTCCCACTGATCTCAGTTTCAATTAGTTTTCTTCTCAAGAACCGGCCCAGAAAGCCTTTGACTGGCTCAGTGTGGTTAGCACATAGCACCCATCTAGAGCAGAACAGCAGAGATATCCATTGGTTTTCTTCCACGGTACTGAACCTAACTATTGTGAATTAAATTAGTCTTATTTCTAGATTATTATCATGATCAAAATGGGTTATCCCTGCTGTGTATGTTTCTTAGCCAAAGTTACTTTGGCATGATGAGCTCAGTAGCTGCAACAACTTGTACTGTGCATTGTTTCAGCTTATTTCTCATTCAGTTTGCCTAAATACTGTCTTATTTGAAATTTGTTAGAAGATGAAATATCTGAACAACCTTCTGGAAGTATTGTGAACTGCAGTTACTTCAATTACAGCATAGTAACAAAGCTGCACGTTAGGGCAGCAACTACTGGTGAATGGTATTTCTCCCTCAGTTTGCTATTTCAGCTGATAAGAGCAATTTCAGATGACTCAGTAGCCATTTGCCAGCCCACAAACATAACGAGAAACATGAATAAACAGTACCTGAAATTATGGTGAAGTTGAAGATTAGGTGTTGAGGAGGTGGCTTGGTTCATTGTGCCAATAATATATGGACTATTAAAAAAACCAAAACAAAATCAAGCAAATCAGACTTGTTTTGAAAAACAAGGATCTCAACATTACTCAAGCCTCTTCTGCCAATTGTTTTTGAAGTTAATTACAACCAAATAATCTACTGCAAATCTGAGTTCTGAGATCATCAAGTTCTCAAAGCAAAACAGCAATCTCAAAGCAGGACATTTCTCTACAAATGGGGCTTTAGTACTGAAGATCTACTGCATGATGTGAAAACGTATTACCCAAACCCTCTATTACTATTTCCTTCATGATTTTAGAGGAACTGATCATTTATGGAGAACAAAACCTCTGGAATGCTGTCCACGATATGGACAGTCCACCCATCTCAGTCCACTTGACTAAATTCATCTAGATACTGGGTTTGAGATCACATTTTGCAACAGCAGTGGTCTGACTGCAGTACTGATATGTGGAATGTGTTCTGAGAGTATTTCATTACCATTTGTGGTACTTGCAGTTAAGAAGTCCATTAAAGATCTCTCCTAGGGAGCTAACATGATGCAAATTATCCAAAATGATTACAAGAGGCATATCCACAGCATTGTTTTCACTGTTACACTGGTCTGCTAGGTTGGACAGGTACTGGCGGAGCTCCTGCAGAGAATATATAAAGAAAAGAAAAAGGAGGAAAGTAGTTTTCTTCATATTCCTTGAAAATGCGGTTAGGATAAACTGCTACCTCTGTAATAAAATCTAAAGAGCCTGACATTTTACAAATGCATATATTTTTCATAAGAAAACAGAAGAATATGGTTTTACTTCTCCTTTCTAAGTTATGCTGAAGATTTGACCACTCTGTGTGAGAAAAGGGCTTAATGGGGGGGTAAGATTTTGTAATTTGGGATGTATTTTCTCATTCATGCTGTCCTAATCTGATACTCAAGAGATTGTATTCTTCTTTCTTTTCAGAAACTTGTTCAACTCTCTCTGCAAAAGCATTTATTCCATAGCACATCTCAAATTTTACCAGGCAACTACAGCACAATTTCTACCATTCCTTTTCTCCAGAGGAAAACGTGCCTAAGGCCATTAAATATACAGTTTGTTTTGTTCTTTAATGTAGACATTCACTGGAGGCATATTCAGCAAACCTCGCAACACATCAAAAAGCACAGACATGCCTCACCAATGCAGGAATGTGTCTGGACAACAGTCACTCCAAACCCAGCATATGCAGATTACAACTGCTGATACATGCAGCTGCAGAAACTCTTGACAGCCTAGAGTTGCATTTGAGGGTGTTTGGAAGAATGCCCACATGCAATAGGGATTGCTTAAGCTTCTGGGAATTTTATGCAGGTGTTTAACTTCCTGGGCAATTCTCATCTCCTGAACACTTGAAAAACCATGACACCTTTAGGTGTTTCAAGATACACCTGGACGCCTGCTATTTCAGGCCCATAATCAGGTGAATCTGCAGTTCTGGAACCTTTAATATTTTTTCCTACCAGGATTAACATAATGCTTTAAAAAGAAGTTTTAAATCACCTTTTGATGGATTAATAACAGAGGAGTCTCTTGTTTTTCATGAATCATGCAAGAATGATTTCTATGTCCTCACCTTACTGGATTTATGGTCCACATTGAAGGTTGCAATAATGCCATCAGTCAACTCCCTGCCCTCTCTAAGGACCATATACTCAGACAGACGGTTTGCTAGGTATGTTTTACCAGTGCCACTGGGGCCAGATAAGATAATCCGTCTGTGTTCCATCAGGAGAGAGACATAACGCTGCAGTATAGGCTTTGGGATCAGTGATTCAAACACCAGACCATCCAAACTGTTCTCGCAGATACCTGCAACAGGAAAAGATTCCTCATTTAGAGGGATTCACCATCTTTAGCCAAACTACCTCAGTTTTGGAAAGCAGTTTTCTTTTTAACCAAGTACTTCTGATGATGAAAAGCAAATCAAGATTAGTTGAAATCTGCCCCATCCCTGGCAGTGTTCAAGGCCAGGTTGGATGGGGCTTGGAGCAACCT
>JBAFWW010023743.1:0-27065 GCA_036873685.1 Agapornis canus
CAGGTCAGAGGTGTCAGCCTGGAGCCCTGCAGGTGGGTTCTTGAGGTTCAAAAGTTAGGTCGGAATCCTGGAAGTTCACACAAGTCACACCCCACGGCTGCAGTGAAGGTAGGGATTTAGACTTGATAGTTTTGGCAGACGACGGAGATAAATTGCTGAATGGCAGTTTTGCAGGGGAGGTGTGTATGTGTGGGTGTGCGCAGGCACACCTGACTGTGTTTTAGAGCTTTATAGGTGTACTAGTACCTGTACATTAGTATAGCGTCTGCAGAAGGCTATGAAGATGCTCCAAGGGCTGGAGCATCTCTGTGCTGAAGACAGGCTGAGAAAGCTGGGTTGGTTAAGCTGAAGAAAAGGTTCTGGAAAGACAATAGAGCAGTTTCCAGTGCCTAAAGGGGCTACAAGAAATCTGGAGTGGGTCTTTTTACAATGGCCTGTACTGATAGGACAAGGGGGGACGGCTTTAAGCTGAAACAGAGGACATTTAGATTAGGAAGAAGCTCTTTATTATTAGTGAGGTGAGGCGCTGGCACAGGTTGCTCGGAGAAACTGTGGCTGCCCTGTCCTTACCAGTGTTCAAAGCCAGGCTGGACCGGGCTTGGAGCAACCTGGTCTAATGAAAGGTGTCCCTGCCCACGATAAGGGGTTGGAACTGGATGTTCTTGAAGGTCTCTTTCAACCCAAGCGAGTCTGATTTTTGCTAGTATAGGGAAGATTTAAGCTTTGGCCTTCCTGTATCACTGCATTTGTATGGATATAAAATGATTCTATGTTGTCCACCCTGAGTGCTTGTACTGCAGTAATACTGTTGTCCTAGTGCAGTTTTGAAGTACAGACAAGGCCTTCTGTGTTTGTGAAGAATAAACATCTTCAAAAGGAGCCAGGCAGGGTCTGCGGGGGGCTGATACATGAGTTGTCTATACAGTAGTTAGTGGTTTCTGTCTGTGTAATGAAGAAATCTCTCATATGCAAAAATAAGTACCAAAGTTTCTCTTCTTTCCTGTTGATGCCAGGCGTAGGATTCTGTATTTGAGTGATTTTGACAATAAGTGCCTGAAAATGCAGAAGAGGCCATTTATACACTTGTGGCTTCTTACGAATTCTTAGAAAATACCAGATTGAAGTACCTGTGCTGTATTAAAACTGATGTTATGAAAGAGCTTTTGTATGAAATGCATTGCATTTGTAATGCTGTAAATCAGTCATTTGACGCATGGTATACAGCCATTGTTAAAGAAAGCAGAAAGCAGTCAAGGAACATTCAGGGACGGGACCATACAAACTTGCTGTGAGAGGCATTTTGCTACAGAAAACATTTTGTACCTTAAAAACAGATTAATGAGGGGAAACATCACCACCCCCCTTAAATTGAAGTTTTTTGCTGCCTAGCTAAATTCTCTCTAGCACACTGCTTTAGCCAAGCCACAATGGAAGTAACTTCATTTTAACAAACGTCTTAGCAGAAAAGATACAAAAGTGGTTTCTTAAGCAGATAGAAAAAATAGTTCATAAAAATGAGAGGGGAGTATTTTCAGGCAGCAGAAGAACATCCCACAGTCTCTGGCTAGACAACACTTGGGAAGAGCAGCCCCTGGAGAATTTCTGGGGGCTTGTTTGGAGGCTTGCAGCTCAGTTCATTGTACATTAAGGAAATGATGCAAGAAACTGATTTAGAGTCAAGCACAATGGATAATGTTTTCCCCTTCTGATTGTATGCCCAAGAGCTCTATTCATGCTGCTTAACTTGCTGCCCCACATCTGATGGCATGAGAGTAATGAGTGATTCAGACCACCTACTGTTTGGGGCTGCCAGACAGAGACTCCATATACAGTCATATTCTGAAGTATATGACTGCCACTTACAGCAAGCAGTAGAAATACAGAGCCAAGTCTGCATGCAAAGGGTGCTGAAGAATGTTGCTAGGAGGCCTAATGTTCTTCATTGCCAATCTAACCATCTAAATCTGATTTTTTGCTCCTAGACAAAGGAATCCTCTCCTTTTAGATAAAGAATGTTTTCTTGGTTGAAAGAGGAAAAGATGAATATGTATTTTGCTTTTGAAAAGCAATCTGTTAATCAGCCATTGTCTGACTTCAGTTTGGGCCAAGTACTTCATCTGGAAGGTTTCCAAGTCAGAGTTGATCTTTCACTTCTATGATGCCAATTTCTGTGGCATCAGTTTAACCAGTGTCTTAGGATGCTGCAGGCTTTGTTGCTGGGTTGTACAGAAGCTACCAGAAGTCTAACAAAGAGCATATGCCTACACGTCATGCTCAGTAAACTTTAACCCAAAGACTCTTTAAAGAGTAACTGTGTCAGTGATTGACATTTTTACAATAATAATGACTTACAATTTCTTTTATGTTGTAAGAGGTTGTCACTCATACCCTGAGAACTCCGGAGACCATATGGCTGTACTCTATCAGGAAAGCAAACCTCAGAAGGGAGGCAAGAGGATAATTGTTTTTGTTTAAACAATTTGCTGTAAGTTGGTTGATATGCTCACAAGGCAATATGAATCATTCTGCTTAAAAATAAACAGAACTGGTGAAACTCCTAAAGCATCCTCTGTTTTCCTTCAATAAAGAAGAACATACTCCCTCCCAAGGCTCCTCACGCTGTTCTTTAGCAGCAGTGCTTTGATACTGCCTCGAGGGTGACAGATGGGCTTGGGGGAAATGTGTTGACCAGGAAAGGACTTTCATTCTCAGTCCTGTCCCATTCGGTGTTTATGTGTGGATTCAGGGAGAAATTATGGAACTCTGTGGAACCTTTGCCAACAATAAACAGACATTTTGCTGTTACCAAGCTGAGATGGATAACAGCACAGCACATGACTTTTTTAGTATGTGGCCAACACACACAGTTAAGCTCAGTGAAGTTTAATTCATTGGAGACTATATTTATAGGCCAGAGGAAACAGTTAATGGCTGTGATTAGGTGAGGCAGATTGTGGACTTGGGGTTTTGTGTGTGGTGTAGGGTTTTTGTGACACTGTTTTCCCTATCCAAACAGGTATTTTCATGAACTATAAAGGCAGCCATTTAGATGAAAATAGTGATAGTGCAATATAAAATGGGATAAGTTGAATGCGATTGGAGCTCAAAGGGATTTGCTCAGTAGAGGATGAATGCAGCTGTTTTCTGGACCAAAGGGGAGCTGGGACTGAGCAGTTATAATTTCTGTGCCATGACATGATTCTGTTGCACAGCCCTTCGGTGCTGCAGGTGGTAGAAGAGAGCAAGATGGAAGGAATTCAGCCTCCCAGTTTACTGCTTCTCCTCTATATCCATAAGCAAATTTTTCTATGACTGGTCTGTGCTTGCTATGTGTTACTGGCACTTTCTGCTGGGGCTCCGAGAAGCAGGATAAGTGTCATACCTGCTGTGTTTTATACAGGTAGTAACCAGCTTCAGTGGTTTACCATAGCCCAGCCTCTGAATGTTCACAGAGCAACCTCTCTGTGATCTGCAGACCACTCAACCTCTAATTTCAGAATACCCTTTTGTGGTGGGGTGTCTGCCAGGTGCTCACCAAGCTGCTCCACCAAGCCCTCCCTCACTCCTCCTCAGCAGGACAGGGGAAGAAAATAAGATGAAAAACTCATGGATAGAGGTAAAGGCAGTTTAATGAAAGCAAGCCAAGGTTGCTTATGGAAGCGCAATCCTGCCATAAACTGATCCAAATGGCAATGGAACAGGTGTCCCGCTACAGTATAGGTACTTCCAGGACCTGGATTGCCTCCTTAATTTAGAGTCACATCTCCATAATATAAAACCAAGCATTTACAGATGATAGGGGAGCCAGGCAAAGTGTGGTAGTTCAGTGTACATTTGGAGGGCTTAAAGCATGATGTACCGTTCTCATTTTGAGTGGGTCCTACACACCTGTTTCTTGATCTTTGACAGGTATATTGTATCACCAATTCTTTATTTCTTTAAAGTTTGCTCCTTGACCTTCAGCTCAAAAATGTTGCCCTTTGCCCATCTCACATTCCCTTAAACACTAAAGCACTAGTTCTGTGTTTGCTGCTTTCTGGAGTGAAGATTGTTAAAACATCCTTCCCCGCAATCTACATGATGGGCTTTTATGCCCAGCAGTTGGTACTCTCGCTGTAACTGAGACCGAAGTAAAAGGAGGAAATAAGAAGTCATCCTCAGAATTCAGGGTATCCTAATGCAGAAGTCTCATCCTTAGAATCTACTTTTGCAATCATTCAGTTGCTTGTCTCCAAAGAGATGTCTTGGAGTCCCAATGTCATCTCAACATTTAGACATTAGATCCAAGCGCACAAGCAGACTTGTCATGTCTCCTTTTGGTCACTCACTACCCCGCACCTATCCTGCAGTCTCCTGCTGAATAGGTGCTCCAAATGCTGATATTGAAAGTTATTCAAACACACCAGTACCAAGTTTTCCCTCTTGCCCCCAAATTGCTATGGGTAGTTTGTGACTTCTTGAGCTGGACATTCAGGTATTTCCCCTAGCCCTATTTTTTCCAGAGAAAGTGGTATCTTGTGGGACTAGCTGTTTGGAAAAGGACACATTCCAAATTGCAGCTTATATAAACTGTATGTCTTCATCAGCCAGATGTGCATTAATGATGCCTGGGGATAAATTTTCAGCATGCTTGTCTGATGGCTTCTCCTGGGGCTTGCACAAAAATGGCTTGGAAATGGAACATTTGCAAAGAAGCGGATGTTGGCAAAAGAAAGCATTACAATGAGATGTAAAATATGTGCACTGTAATTTGTACAGGCAACTAGCTTCTGGAAAACTTGACCTCTGGCCAGTAGAGGACAGAAACATATCCAAAGAGACCCCTGAAGCAGCAACTGGTACCCAGTGGGACAGAGGCAGAGGGACTAATTATATTTTTGCAGCTGTTACACCAATGCTAGAACTGTGTTGGTGACAAATGACTTTGTGGTGGACAAAACAGTAGTTAATTCTGGAGAAAAGCTAGCCTGCCCTGGGGTTTGACTGCTTATGTGCTATTAGCATTATAAGCAGGAGTGCAAGGGTGAGTTTTCTCTTCAGGGGTCATTACTGGTATGCAGTTTCCCACTGTAACTCCAGTTGGAGGCACAGTTCTCATTAAGTGTTGACAGATGATATTCCTGTGACTCACTCTGTAGCAGGGGAGAGAGATCCTGTGGTCTTTTCTTTCCCAGAACATGTCCTAGATGTGTGAGGGATCCATGCTGTGCTCTGTAGTATGTGCCTTTTTGTCCTAGGCCCTGAAGGGCACAGCAGCCTGGGGTTTCTCTCTTCACTTGCCTCTACTAATGTTTTATTTCTGACCATAAACCCTTAGTAGCAGGTGAAAACTTCTTTGACTTTACAGGAACAAGCCCACCCCACCGGCATTTGGGGGTACTTGCCACCATCAGCTGACTGCAAAGAATATCAGTATTCTTGAAGAATAAGCCTCTTCATTGTTTCTTGTGTCTCTGGCAGGAGATGTTTTCTTTCAGCTTAACTTCATTCTTACTAGCAAAATTAATTGTGATTTATTCAGTGTCAGTCAATTTAGATTCTCTAGTCTCCCTTCTTATTTACAGGTTCCACAACTCTTCTTGCATGTGAATCAGATATTGCATGGAAACATGAATGGCATTTAAAACAGGTGTTAAGAAGGTGGTAAGATCAGCCCTTCTGGTGCTACAGATCAGGTCTTGAGAGTTTTTTGCATTCTGGTCAGTAGCTTTCCTATGCATGTAACCGTTCATTGACTCATTCTGTCTCCTTTACTCCCTTATTTGGACATTCATTCACATAATCTATTCATCCTAAGGTGCATTTTGCTCATCTTGTTTTCTTGTTGGTAGTTTTAGAATGATTTATACAAAACCAGACATACATTATTTAGTAGTGTCAGATACATTCTAATAGCAGCACAAGACTCCAGGCAAGAGTCGAACCTCACTCTGCTGTTTGAATACAGAGAAAAACAGTCCTTGCCCTGGATGGTTTACAATTCAGAGACTGTATATTTCACAGCAAAGAAGAAGATATATTAAAAAGGGACTTAATAGTTTCTGGATAAGGAGATTGGAGTGTCCTAATTTGCCTTAAAAGTCATCACCAGTATAGATGTTGATGCAGGAAGAGTTATAAGGGCATGAAAGAGATATAGTGTAGATCCTGTCCACAAAAGCTATCATCTCTTGACGCAAGTCAAATGCCACTTGTGTCTTCCCAGTGATATAAGACTATGTGAACTAGGGAATGGAATAATAGATAAGGGAAAAAGCATAGCTGAAGGCAGATATTTGAACACAAATCATCCCTCTAGGCTGATGCATGAATGCGGGTTCCTGGACTGATGCACTGGCATTATTTAAGCAAAACTTCTGGCCACATTCCCTCTGTGCAATATTACAAGCAATACATTACAGAATGGAGGATGTCCTGTATTTCCCCAGAGTTTTCTATCCTGTTTCTATATAACCTTATAGACTTATATCACAATTTTTAGAAGTGGTATATTTCTTATTATAAGTTGGAATCTATGTACAACATCTGGCTGTATTTACTGACCGCATTCCCAGCTAGTGCAGACTTCAGTGATTGCAAAACTAATCATCTTGCCTGATCTTTACTAATTGCACATTACATTTTAGGTTGCTTTATTTTTTTTTCTTCTTAAACATTGTGTATCCTAATTGTGTTACGGATGTTGGAAAGTAGTTTGTAACTTGTAGGGTATGCTGCATGTGAAACATGTTCAGTAGGCTCTGGATGACTGCAACTGTGCTAATAAATTAAATGTTCATCAGACAGTTTTATGGGTGCCCGTATGCATACTGTTGGACTCTTAAACTTTGAAAAAGGATCCCAACACGCATTCTACCTACTGGAAATGAAGCTGCCTCATGTTAACTCCCAGACTGTTGGTGGTAGAATGCTAGCTGACTAGAGTAGTCTACTCTCCTTTTTGCATTGCAGTCCTACGAGCGAGTACATTCATAACCATATAATCATAGAATCATAAAATGGTTTGGGTTGGAAGGGACCTTCAAGATTGTCTAGTTACCCGCCCCCCTGTTGTGGGCAGGAGCACTGTCCACTAGATCAGGTTCTCAAAGCCCCATCCAACCTGGCCTTGAACACTGCCAGGGAGGGGGGCAGCTACAGCTTCTCTGGGCAACCTGTGCCAGTGCTTCACCACCCTCACAATAAAGAATTTCTTTCTAATCTATAATCTAAATCTCCCCTCTCTCATCTTAAAGCCATTCCCCCTTGCCCTCGTAAAATGCCCCTCTCCAGCTTCCTTTTAGGCCCGCTTTAGGCACTGGAAGCTGTTATAAGGTCTCCTCAGAGCCTTATCTTCTCTGGGCTGAACAACCTAATCTCTCTCAGCCTGTCTTCATAGGAGAGGCTCCAGGCCTTTGATCATCTTTGTGGCCTCCTCTGGACTAGCTTCAAAAAGTTTCTGTCCTTCTTACATTGGGGATCTCAGAGCTGAATGCAGGACTGCAAGGGAAGTCTCACCAGAGCTGAGTAGAGGGAAAGCATCATCTCTGTCCACCTGCTGGCCAAGCTTCCTTTGGTGTAGCCCAGCGTACAGTTAGTTTATGGGCTGCAAGTACACACTGCCAGGTTGTGTTTCTCATCAACCAACATAACACCCTCAAGTCTTTCTCCTCATGGCTGTTCTCAATCTACCCTCTGTCCAGCCTTTATTTGTGCTTGGGATTTCCTCAACTCACCTGTAGGACTTGGCCTTGTTGAGCTTCATGAGGTTTGTGCTGGACCTTATCTCAAGCCTGTTGAGGTCCCTCTTGATGGCATCCCTTCTCTCCACACTACATGTTGTTGGCAAACCTGTTGTTGGCCATCCCACTGTGTGTCACCACCAAGGATGTTAAACAGCTGTTAAATGGTCCCAATGCCTACCCCTGAGTAACACCACTTGTCACTGGTCTCCACTTGGACACTGACCCATTGACCACAACTCTTTGAGTGGGAGCATCTAGCCAATACCCTCTCCACCGAGTGGTCCATCTATCAAATCCATGCCTCTCCAGTTGAGGCATTGTCATGCTGGACAGTTTCAAATGCCTTACACAAGTCCTGTAACTCAAATCCATAACTGCATTTTTCTTTCTTTGTTCTTATGATTTGTGTCTTTAAAATGCAAAATGGAATGGAAGAAAAGAGAGCTACTAAAGAAATAAACTCATAAAGTTGTCATGATTGTAATTTTCAAGAGGATAATGGAATTTGGTGGAGTTGTTTATTTTTTAATTGTTACAGGGGCTTTTTTAATATGCAATGTGTCATAAGCAAGTGCTGTCTCCATGAGCTATGTGAAGTGAGTGAGAAGTCTGGTGTTATTTCAGTTTCACAAGTTTGTCAGTATCTGGAACAAGGCTTTTCCTGGAATGAAGATGATAATTAGTGATCTGAGATGTAAGCATGTTCTGAGGTTACAACTCAAAAAGCAGAGTGAGCATACTGTCAGATGCAGCATGACAGCATGAGGGTTTCCGAACATGGTGATGCTTAGAGAATTCAAAGAAACCCTGAATACTTCCAGTCATCTATGAGTCGACAGTCAACCACAGCTAGTAGCAATGCTTTTACTGAAAATAATGACTATAAAAAAGGAAGAAAGGAGTGTCAGCCACACAGAGCTCAAATACCAGTCTCTGCTGCTGTTTCAGGCTGTTCCATATGAGAAGTGCAGTGATGTTCTTTTTTAAGGGGCTGCCGTAGAGTTGCTGGTGCGTTAACAGGGACAGCAGATGAGCTGTCTTAACCCTAGGAAAACTCTCATGGATGCTTCTGTTTTTACAGATACATGAAGAGCAAGGATGCAGGCGCACAGATTGTGACGGTAGAGAGAATACTTTAAAATTACATGGTATTGTGTAGCAGAGGATTCTGAGATAGTCCAACTGTTTTCATACAATCATATCATCATAGAATGGTTTGGAAAGGACCTTAAGATCATCTAGTTCCAGCCACCCTGCCACGGGCAGGGATGCCTTCCACTAGACCAGGTTGCTCAAGGCCCTGTCCAACCTGGCAGTGCCCCAGTGCAATGAATCCTCAAAAGTTAAAACAGAAAAGCACAAGTCCCCATTCATGTAAAGCCTTACTACCTCCAAGTGTGTCTCCAGTTGCTCTGCAGAATGAGCTGAAATCTTGCGGTATTAGTGGATGACACTGGTGATGCTGAAAAATCACCTTAGCTTCAACACTGAAGACTGTGACTGTTGCAAAAGGATGTTAATTACTCTAGTGTACCTAGTGTACCTCCTACTCTACCTCTAGTGTACCTCCAGCCTGGAGCTCAAAGCAACTATTGTGGGGCCCTTCAGCTGCAATTGCCTGCTTCCTATAATGTGGAAAGGTTTGATCTGGATTTTAAAAGACCCGTTAAAAAAATATATGTATAAAAAGTCCAGTCTTAAACCCCCCAAACTTTATGCTAAAAGTCAATGAACGTGTTTCCACCATGCATTTTCATCAGAGAGAACTGCATGTGATACCAACAGAATTGGTTAAAAAGTATACTCTCCTCATTCCTACTGTCTTCCACTTTATCTCCAGTGACTCCCCAAAAGTGATGAAAATTAGGGTTTGTCTGGTTTTTCATTGATTTTTACATCTGAAATGTGCATGGGAGGGAGGTTTCTTTTTAAAGTGCTCGTCTTTTGGTACATGATGTGAGGAGTAGCTACAGATGTATTCATTTAACTGAATAGAAGCTTTTCATTAAATGAAAGCTTTTGAAGGCAAATTTCGGTCCAGCACTATGTGAATGACATACCACATAGCTTTGTGATAATAATAATAAGAGAAAAAAACTGAAGTGAAACAGACCAGAAAGTGGCTGTGTGAACAGGAGAAGCTGACTAATTAGTTTAATTGCTCAAGCTAAAAACCCACAACAAAGCATTATAAACAGACCCCTTCAACCTTACCATTTATTGTTCAGCTAGACATCTGACAACCGAATGTGATAAGGGCATTGCTGGCACACGTGACAAAGTACTGTAGCTTTGGGGATAAAAAGTGGGACTTTTAAAACAAATTATTTTAGCCACTACTAACCCTTAAAAGACCCTTTTGTGAAAAACATTAGCAAATACCATCCATGTAGTTATCAACAAAAGACTCAGATATGAAAGTGTGTGTGCTATCTTGATACAATGCTGGTAACAATAATACCAGCATCATACCAGTCACTGTTTGCCAATACCAATTTGCGTCACTGTAAAGCAGAAAAGATGGAAGAATTGTACACCTAGAAAACTAGAAGATATTCTGCAAGGAGTGGTTCTTTATTGTAGACTTCTCTTTCTATTTTTAATTGCCAGAGGTATTGTCCTTTGCTCTCATTACTTGAGGATTTTCAGGCCCATACGTCTTTATTTCTCACATGCAGGTACTGTATAGAAAAAAGGCATATATAAATAATACAGAAAATCATTATATTTTTTTAATTCAGAAAAATCTGTGGAATCTTTTTTGCAGCCTTTACAGAGTTAAAATCTGGGTCTAGAAAGAGTGTTTTCAGGTAAAATCTGTGCCCTGTTGCTATTTCTGCAACTGAGATTTTAGTTTCATTTAGGGAGATTATAATTCACAAGCACATGTTCCACACACTCTAGGAAGGTTCTTCCTTGGACCAGTAATTACAAATCTTTCAAATATTCCTTTTTTTATTCTACAGCCTGGGCACATCTTCCCACCAGAGATGGAACTCTGCAGTCTTATCTTCCTTCTCAATCAATATCTAATGATAGAAATGTATTTAGGGATGCTGCTTCCATTAGTGCCAGAAATGACAGAGCAAACATACAGTATTAAGAGGGCGTGGGAAGAGGTCCTTCAGCAGCTGATATCTGCTGAGTAATAGCTGCAGGCATGAGAAGAATTAGAAGCTTATCCTCAAGTATGAAAAGAAGAAGACTACAGTGCAAAGGTCAAGTCAGCATGTTATCATTTGTCATTTCAGTTGAACTGGGTTTTCAAATCCACATCCTCTGATAGCATGAAATGTGAAGTTTTCTGAGTGACTTATCTTTTGTCTATATGGCAATATATGACAGCAGTGGCAGCATCTAGTGATTCATATCTTCAGGGAAGAGGATAACAGGAAGAAAAGAACCATCTATTGGGGTTGATGGAAATTGTCACGGTTCCACTGACGTCAAAGAGCCAGCTATCAAGTGGCAGGGGAAATTTACATGAGTTGAGCATCTGTGCCATCCTGTATTTTATTAGCTGACAATCCTTACTGAAAGCTAATGAGGGCAAAACTGAAAATAAATTGATTCACGCAAACTCAGAATGTGAACTTCAGAATTTAAGTCTTGGTTTGGGATACATCAGAATGTGGGATTGATGAACTTGGTCCAGCTCACCGTAAATAAAGGGCCATTTCTAAGATGAATATCTTTGCTGGCATAACTATTTGAAACCCACACTGAGAGCACATTCTGCCCGTATTATTTAGCTAATGAAAATTTAGTGGGAGAATTGTGGCTTCTTTACAGGACACCTAACCACTGGTTGGAGCCTAATAAATTGTGATAGAGAAATTTTAATTTATCTTTTAAATATTGTTTTATTTATGGTTAAAACCATTCAGAAATAATTAACCCCAAAGTTCAGCCTTCTATGACCAATAGAGTTTAAAACTTGTAATATATTGACTAAATTAATTAACACCAGCCCAAGGAATATATTTCAGATGTTAATCACACCAAGTCTGTGGGCTAAATGGGAAAAAAGAATGCTAGGGACAGGACTACAGCTACTGAAGTAAAGGAAGAAGCTGCGCTGCATTGTTAATGGCCTAAACATCAGGTCTGAAGTAACAGACCTTCTCAGACTCATAATCCCAGAGGGGCCAACAATCTTTCATCCTTCTACAGGGAGTATACTAGGACTCAGTAGTTTGCTATGCCTTGGTCTTTAGCATTAGAATTTAAGCACTGATATCTTGTGTTTTGTATGAACAGGACAGATCTTATGGGAAGAGCATGGTTTAGTTCATCCAATTTGCCATCATTTTCTCCAGTTTTTATCTACATATCCTTCACCCCACTTTTGATTTTTCAGTCATGCAGTAGATTTACAACAGGAAGGAAGCACAAAGCAAGAATCCAGGCTAAGGCAGTGCTGGCTGCTATTGTACTGGAAATAGTCAAATAATTCTGCATACAAGCAGAAGTTAATTAACTTGTTAATCTGCTTTAAAGAACATGGTGGTGCTTTTGTACCATATATTGACTAATAGGTGATGCTGTTGCATCCCTCCAGCTGCACATCTGCAGCATGTTTTTATTATTTGGAGGAACTCCAAACTCTGTTTCTGTCAACAAGCAAATGTTTTTGCAGTCCTTTAATATGGACATAAATGATGGATGCAGACACATTTGCAGTCCCCAGTACTCAGGACTGCACCTGAATCTCTCAACTTGGCACCTTTCCCCATTGTTTAGGCCACATTAAGGTCACTGGAAAGCAGTAGCAGTCTTACTTTTACACATGGTCTGAGGGAACTGGGTCAGGTTCTTACTGGGTTGCTTTGTGTAGATGCTTCTCCTTACCTTCTGTCATGTCCAACAGGGACGGTTATTGGTGTCTCTTCTCTTTGTATCCAATCTCGCTATGTAATCTACTTAAAAAGGTCCAGTGACCATTACCATGCTAATAATTCATAAGTCTACCTTTAATGAATCCCTCCTCTCAGCTGGTTTTATTGGCTCTGATACAGGGAATTACTCTAAGCATGTGCTTAGCTTTGAGTTTATTGACATTCCAAACTCAGGCCAACGTCACACTTTGGAGACCTGTCAAAATAATAACTAATTTTATTATTGAAGTTGCTTTGGGTTGTGCTGTAAGGTTGGCACAAAAATCGGATTAGTATTGACCCCTCTAAATAAGGGATGTTAGAAAGTCATTCAGCACAGAAGTGATTTCTGAAAATCCAAAGAAACAGACAACACAAATAAATTTTAAATAAGCTGAATTTCACATCTTAGTATGCATCCAATACACAAATTTACTTTCAGGGGAGGTCATTTGTAAAAAGCTATGAACCATATAAGCTGATGTTACATACTCTGTATTGCAGGTTGTGTGTGTATATATATGTATGTAACTTGTATCCATGTGAAATGTATGCATCTCCCCGGTCATTTTTTGTGTTGGAAACCATCATATTAAAAATGTAGCTGAAGAAAATAATTCTTTGTGACCCTCATGTATTTTAACTGCTTGACTAAAATTCTGAGAATTGTCTGAACAAGACTGTTTGCCCATCTGTCTTCACACTAGGGGAACGATAGCAGCTCGTGTCTTGTCTTGTCTGGTGGTTATTTAGAAAATGTCAGCAGTATAATTGGTCTATAGGAATTGTGCTACTGCTGGTAATGTTCGGTGCACTGGTATGTGTACCAGGAGAAGATGTCAATGTATTCTGGTGTGTTTATAATGAGGAGAACATTTTCAGAATGAACTTAAGCAAAGTGTTCCTTAGCTAAAGGAGAAGGGAAAAGTAGAAAATAACTTCAGATGAAATGTTCCTTATGCAGAGATAGAATTCTTATTTGACCATGTAAGGCAAGACCTAAATTTGAACACAGCCTTCCTATGAGTGTGAGAGCCAGGAACAGATTGGCTTCCTGGCGAAAACTGAGTGAATTGCTTCAGCAGCCTCTCCTCATTATGTTGTTCCTGATGCCATAAACTTTGTTATAGTGGTAATTGCTGCTTCTGCATTCATAAGTCTTGTCAATACTGGATCAAGAATAGAGATCAGCTCAGGCCAAACTACCTGGGGCTTCTCATCCTTGTGACATTAACAAGGAGGAAGATCTGAACTGGAGCAATCTTCCTTATCATCTGATTTAAAGGGTGAACCAGAATCTAGTGGGGAATTCTAAGCTGTGGTGGATGAATCCAAACAATTTCATATCTATTCATAGGAACTAATACTTGACTAACTTAATAATGTGTTAAATGGGTATTTATGAATTTCAGATAGTCACAACCAGATACTGGGTGTGAATGTGAATTTCATATTTAACTTCAATTTTCATAATCATTGGAATAAAATAAGCTCAATTCTAGATGCCTCTGAACATTCGGAGCTTTATGGCTTTCTCCTGGTCGAATCTTAATATGTCAAGATGAGGAAATATGCATTTGGAAGACAAAGTGATCAGAGTGAGCGCTGATCATGGCAGGGCAAACAGTTGCATGTATTTGAATGCTGGATCTATACTGGGATACTGACAACTTCAGCAAACCTAAAATATTTGTGGAATATAAATTGAATGTAGGCCAAATTGAAAGGATATTGAAAACCTCTTAAGTAATCTTCCTATTAGCTAACAAAGGAAGGCTGGCTGGATGTGGCCAACTGCTGGCAGAGCTCTCCACCTGCCCTGGTAGGTTGCTGTGTCTGCCCCTGTTTGTCTGGGTGTTTAACAGGAGCTAGAGGGGTGCTGCATCCTTTCCTGAAGTGGAGACACACATAGTCCCTCTCATATTTAACTGGGTACTCTTCAAACACAGAGTATGAGTTAAAACATTTTATATCCTGAACAGAGATGGCAGGTAACAAATGGAAGAAGGTCGTGATTGTTATTGCCATGTTAGAGATTTGGGGTAGAGAGTAGGTAGTGGTAGGACTTCCTTGTAAGTGTTAGTCATTGGAAAGCTGTGGTGTGGAGACTAACCCTGTTGTCCAGACTTTCCCATCAGTCAAAGGAGACTGAAAGACACTGCTGAGAATGGTGTCCCCAGGACTGCTGGTGATGCTTCTCTCTTCACTGCAGGGAAAAGCTTAGGCTAGACAGCTAAGTCCGGGAAGACAAGCCCCATCCCAGTGAGAGTAGCCTACCTCCTGGAGAAGCCTATGGCATGCTTAAAAAATGGAAGCAGATGGCCAGAATCAGTGTCTTGAATGTAACACCATTCTTTACTTTTGAAGATGAATGTTTGGTGACGAGGAAGGGTGGAAGAAAGGAAAACTTCCTGATGAGGCAAAACTGAGGGTTGTCAGTGTAGATTTGGAGCTTATTCCTAAGAAATCATGTCCATTTCAGAGATTTGAAATTAATTTCGAGGCTGTATGGAAAGTAAAGAAACGGCTGTGAGGCAGACAAAGTGTGATTAGTTATCAGACAAGCAGGTTCTAATTGCAGTAGAGAACTAATGTGACAAAACAGACCATCCCTCTCATCTCTCAAAGAAGGCCTACTGTGCCTTGTGACAATGACAGATAAGGGACTGTCATTTAAAATAATGTAAATTGAGAGCTGTGAGTATGACTGATGAAACCACCCAGAAAGTAAGACCTCTTCCAAAGGGGATTAGCGATTTAAATACAAGACTTGGTGTCCTCCAAAGGATAACAAAGGTGAAAGGCCATCATACCAAAGGAAAAATGGTTACTGTCCTAATTAGTCTCTGTTCTCAGGGTAAACTGCAGGTGAGGAAAAGGAGAGTGAAGATGAAACAAAAGCATATCAGTAAAAGTGTAAAAAAAAAAAAGAGGAAAAGAATTGTAAAACCATTTTAAGTTCATTTGTGATAAAATAGAATCTATTTACAGAAATGTGTGCAGCAGCCTTTTTTCATCTGAAAAACCTTATACTCCTGCATCAGCTGAAGTTAACAGAATTCATATCTGAGTACAATTTGATTTTTATACAGGTGCAGTTTCTTTGATAGAATTTTATTTGTTTCCTGGCACTGTCTGCCTTGCCATGTACTTACATTTGATTTTATTTTCTGTAATAGTTTTTTTCACTACTTATACTGTAGATGTTTCCCTTTACAAAACAGCTGATGGTCCCTATAAGCAGTATGGATATGTGCATACATTAATTCAGTCCACTGAGGGTCCTTAAATGCGATATTCCCTTTACAGTGTGTCACTGGCAGGTATTTTAAACTGCTGCTCATCGCTAGAAAGAGGACTTCACGTTGGGCTGCCCACTGTGGTCTTCACAGCCATTATAAGTACTTCACTTTTCTTGCACCTTAAGATGAGAAGAATGTGTAGGTAAATGTACTTCACTCTGACATGAAAGCTGGTATTTTCAGAGAGGTGATCAAGGAGATAATGTAATTCACATCACAGAGTCCATGTGCATACAAAGAGAAAGGAATCTAGCATAGATGAGACTTATTGACTAACAACCTGAATTACCTCACTCAGAATGGGGCATGATGATTTTGGTTTTATCAATGTCATCAACTGTACCTTGTCCAGCCTGTGTTTCACTTCCCCCATCTCATCCCATAAAATGTTTATTCTGTCTCAAGCATTTTTCAAGGGGCTAATGATACACGGTTTGAGTCATTTATTATACTCCCAGGCTCAAACCTCTTTCAGGAGTGATGCCAAGTGCTCCTCTAAATGTACCAGCTTTTTTGTATGCCAGTGGTCAGAGATCCTCAAATCCAGTAATTGTAAAAGCTGAGCCACATCTGAGAGTTATTTAACAGACATACCTGGCAACAGTCCGCACAGCCCTTCCATCTCCTGCCCCTTCCTGCTCCCGGTGGCATGCTTTCAGTCCTGGTCATGTAATGGATTCAGCTTCCATTCCCATATTCCTGTATTGACAGATTATTTCAGATGAAAGAGACAAAGTAAAGGCAGCAGGAATTCAAGCAAGCAGCTTGGAACGACAAAAGATGCATATTGCCAAATGCCCGATCTATCACCATCAGCATCACCGAGCCCAACATCTTTCTGCACTTTTGAATCATCATGGGCTTTATACAACACCCACCCCCACCCAGTTGCTAAATCTCTTTGTCAACCTGGATCATTTTTCTTTGTAGTAGATATTACTGTCTTGGGCTTTTCTTTGCTTTCATACATATTTTTATGCAAGTCAGAAAAGATGTTTTGTCACCTGCAGCTAAGCTGCCAATTGAAACTGGCTGGCGTATGCACATTAGGCCAGGAATCTGCAAGCTTCACTGGCTGCTAATAACATGGCAGATTGATGTTAAGATTGTATGACTTTTAAGTCCTTATATATAATGTTAGCCTTGTTAGCCTTATTACTTATTTATATCATACTAAAGGTATGCATGGCACTTTACTAACAAATGAGGAGATGAAGTCCCTACCCTGAGCCACTTAGTCTAGTTTAGATTGCTGTGATGCATAAAAGATTAGTGGGCACATGTGCGAGTAGGGGCTAATAAGATTGAAGAACTGAGTCATGTAAGGCTTTGTGAAAGCAGCAAATATTTAATGCTCATGGCTTTAAAGACATCCTTTATGGTGGCTGTGGGTAAAGCCTTTGGACTGCAGCTCCAGAGAGCTGGATTTAACAGCTGAGTCTTCAACAGATGTCCTGTTCAAGCCTTAACAGCATGTAGTGTGATCTGCTGTTCTGCTTCAAGATATGGTTTTAACTATGGGCTTAGGTTTAACTTTTGGCATCTTGACTTTAGTGTCAGCCTACATCAGCTGACTAAAAATAGGAAACCACAAACTACCTACCTGAGCTGAGTTCTGAAGAGACGTGTGCACACATTTGTGCTGTTTTGTCTGATGTCGCTGGGGTTTATTTGTGATTTATCTGGCAGTAGATGGTGGGGTATGTCTCGCATACCATTTCCAGGAGAAATATGTTGGAGAGTAAATCAGTGTTAACACACTTTATTTTTTTTCAGCCTTAAATGTGCCTTTTCTTCTGCTATTGTACAAGGCACACAATTTAAATCCTTTCTTTTTTTTTCTCTTGACTTGTTGACAAGCAATGATATAGCTCTAACGCTGATCCCTAAGGTATGCAGGCAGATTTGTTTATGACAACCTGTTATTCTTATCCCATTGTTCCACTTTCTGCTTATCTGTTGATGCTTCTTCACATTAGACATTTGTTGTTGGTGGCTGTGTTATCAAGTGCTTTAGGACATCTTACTTAAGGGATGCAGCTCCCTTGAGCAGCATGTCAAAGATCTTAAAAGAAGTGTTAACAAAGGATGCATTTGAAGGCAAGAGAAGTCTGGCTATTTTAACTATTCTTCTTTTTGATCTCTGAAAGTAGATTGTGAATGTGATTGCTCTGTATTTTCCTGTCAGGTCCCTTGACTTTGTTTCTGAAAGGTTACATTAGTTACTTCTTACTCCAAAGGGACTCTTTCCTGTACTAAATGCATTTCTGAAAATGTCAACTGAAACTCCTCCACCTTCTACTCTTGTTTATTTTAATATTCTTAGTTTCACATTGCCTGAATCTTAGACCACCATCAGTTTTCAGATCTTTCAAGCTTCTCAGAGAAGTTTGGTGCTATTGAATGTCTTGGTTGTCCTTATCTGTTTGAGCCCCCAAAGCGATTCACCTTTTACATTTCAGAACACAACTTACCACTTTATTAGTGCTGTTATTGTCTACTTCTCTGCAACTTCCCCTGCCTTTGTGCAAGAAACAGGTTCCAAAATCTGTTTGCCAAGCTTTAATTCTGTTACTGATTCTTTGCTTTAATTTTCACTGTTTTAATTAAAAAGCAACAGCAACCCATCACTTTAACTCTGTCTCAAGGTAAACTGAAATAGAGATTACTGTTTAAGACTTGTAAGCAAAATCAGCTTCCTTGCAGTTTTAGTGGGACTTGTTTATAAATTGTCTTCTGTTGTTGAATTGGCATAGGAAGAGCTGTACAGGAACTGTATTTCTGTAGATTTTAACTTTTCTTTTAAAATCAGAATAAAATTGGCAAATTAAGAAAAACATTCATTAATAAAACTATTCCTTTGGGTCAGCTGACACATTTCTTTCCACTACAATCAGAAAATTTTTGTCAGTTTTGACAATCTTATTTCTTCAGAATTTGAAGATAAAATGCACTTAAAGATCAACACAATTAGAAAAGCCAATCTAATGCATTTATTACTTCAAATGGGAAAAGTTCAATTTTTACATTGTATCCAGACTTCTCTTTTTTCTTAATTGCACCATCTGGTCTAATGAAATATGTTACATCTCTTTGCAAACTGATTCAGGGCTGGATATGGGTAACTTTTACATATTTCAAAATCCTATCTGGTATGCTGCTTATGAAATTGTTGTAGTTTCATCCGTGTGATGATCAGAATGGAGCTAAGAAAGGTGAGAAAGAGAGATGGAATACTTAAAAGATCAGGGAGTGTTAGTGAGGGAGGCTTTACAGAATGTGGGAACTTCAGAATTAAGACTAAAATGGCTGTAGGCACACATGCAAATGTGTTTGCTTCTCTGAAATCTAAATATTAATGTGGATTTCTTGTCAGATCCTTTTATTAACCATTTTCAAAATGACTGTTACAGCATCTGATGGGAAAATCTCATGGTGGCTGTAATCTGCCACTTTGCTGTACTCAAGTGCTACAACCTGGGACTGCTCAGTTCCATTTCTTCCCACTTCAGACATCAGAAACAACATACCAGGAATCTACATGGGTGATATGGTTGAGCCATCCAGAGGAGAACTAAGAGAGATGGGAGTAATTTTAGTGAAAGATTTATTATTCATAATAAAAGTTATTACTTTTCTCAATAAATTGTGGATATTATTATTGTTAATATTATTATTGATATTGTTGTCATTGTTGTAGTTATGGCTTTCCAGTCAACAACCTGGAGCTGATTCCTTGTCCAGTAAGCTATAATAATGACCAGCTTACACAGGTGAAATTAGGACAGACAGGAGAAAATGAAGGTATCAAACTGAAACATAGTATAAGAATTGGCATCTTCAATAGGAAACAGTTCTACCTTGCACTTCCTTGTGTCTATATATGTTTGTAGGGAAAGAATCAGAGATTTTTCCATTTCACCAAAGAGTCTGATATATTCCCAAACTGACAGCAGAGATGAAAGGTGGATGGATGCAGGTATGATTTCTAGTACTACATAGTGTAACCAGAGCACTTAGAGCCTGAAATGCCTGTTTTAATCCAGGTGGCCTTGGGCTTACAACCTGTAAATCAGAGTCTCTACATGTGTCATGCTGTGGATTAGTTAGTATCTTGAAGGCATTTTGAAGTACCAGCATTCCCAGTGTCTTAAATTAGGCATATTTTTTTCTATTTCCTGCTCCATATTCTATCATTTTGTCTCATTCCTAGCAAGTCAGTTTTAAAGATTGGACATCTCAAATGCAAACACTCATCAGCAGGTTTGTTCCTGGGGGTGTGCAGCAGCAATTGCATGTTCCACAGAGCAGCTGACACAGAGAAGGGACATCACAGGAACTGGGAGATTCTGCATGAGGATGGTGCATACCCTGGAAGGTCATTGTGCTAAAAGAGAGAAGACTCTGCACTGTAAGCAAATTTAGGGTCTTATTTAACAGAAGTCACCAACAGTGAGAAAAAGCTAGTGAGGGTCTCAATTTAAAAGGTTCCACCAAGTTTCAAGAGGATGTAAACCCTCCTCCCTTTTATATAATGCCAAAAATAAGGGCCTTACGTTTCTGTCAGTTAATCCAGAATTTCTATCCTATCCAGAAACACATTTGCCTAGTAAAATGAATGTACTTTCACTTCAGAAAATTATCTTACTAGTCCCATGTTTGTTATTACATGAAATACATTCACATATGTCATATGTAGGAATATTGGAATACATGGTTCATTAAATAGGATTCTCTTCATTCTTAGTTCGAGTTGTGTCCTTATGGTTCACAGTGTGGGAAACTATTATACATATATTCAGTAAAAGCTGTTTCCAAGCTTGAAGGGCTTGATGAAACAAACCAAGCCAACCAGGCAAACCCATGTTTTAAGGTATTAAAAAGAAATGTCTCCAAAGGGAAGATAGAAATTCTTTACAAGAGGAACGAGATTATTCTTTGTCCTTGCTCTCTCTTTTGAATGTCAAATCTGAGGGTGGGAATAGGATGCAGTCCAAAGGGGTGATTGCTGTTAATATTAATATACCTGAGTAGATTTTCAATTAGCTTGTTTGGCTCTGAAAAGCTACAGTTACAAAGAGTTTATCAAGAATTTTACTTGACTGCAGGCTTTATCAGTGGGCAAGTTTATCAGATGCTGTTTGAGTACCAGAGTGCAGTCTTTACCTCTAGTCTGTACAGTTTTTACCTCTAGTCTGTACTTCTAATCTGCACAATCTTTACTTCTAGTCTGTACATGAGTGCAATCTTTATCTCACCTACACTAGTAAACACTAGGAAACAGCACTAGGAAAGACACTGACAAGCCCTGTAGCCTTTCCTCTGCTGCTCTTCATCTTAAATCAGTCTCACTTGTTCCTGAAAACTGGTGTGACAAGGTCTCCAGAGCCACCCTGTGCAATCATTTCCAGTGCTTTACTCTCTTTGTTACAGCATTGTATTTATTATCTAAATATCCCTTAGGTTTGTCCTATTCACAATGAAGGCAAAGGGCAGTGTATCCCCACTGTTCTTTGTAAGAATTTCTTACATACCTGAAAAATGTTAGTGTGTCTTTTTTCTCTCTTCTTTAGAGAAGATGAACCTTTAACAGCAACACAACCAGAAAGAATAACAGTAATAGTATCTATCAAGTCCTATTCACTGGTAACGTCTTTCTGTTACCTCCTTTGAGCATCCTGTGCCCTCTACCACGAGATAAACACAGAGCAGTGGTGTGAATTAGGGCACAGGCTGTTCGAGGGTCGCCTTTCCAGCACACCGGTGCTTACAGCCCCGGAGACGTCCCCAAACCTCCAGCCCTGGGCGCTCCGGGCAGAAGACGGGCCGGGAGTGCCACCTGGTGCCCAGCCTGCAGGCAGGGAGCAGCGGGAATGGACCTCTGCACAGCGCTACGGCAGCCTGATGGATATCAAATCACTGCAGAAAGCGCATTGCTGTCAAGAAATCCAAACCCGCTGAGTTTAATTTATTCTTTCCCAGTGGCAGCAGCTACCTCTTCTGCATGACCCGAGCTATGAAAGGCGTTTCAGAGCTAAAGAGTTTCACAAATACTTTGGAATCCGTTGTGATACAGACACGCACGCATTGAAACAAAGAGAATATACACGTGTAATCCCTGCCTCCCACTCTCTGGTGACAAGATCATATTTTAAACAAAGATCGTATTTTAAACAAATAAATTGACACCAATTAAGCAAGCAAACAGCCAATGAAAACAAGCGTTGTTCTGAACTCTGTGATCTGTCTCAGGTAGAGCAGAAAACCTCTGAGAGGTTTCGTGTGGCCTGAAAAATTACAGAGCATCCATGTTTTCCAGCTTTACCTGGTGGGTAAACCAGGCTGAACACCCAGTATTTAGCTTCCAGTTGCAGTTTCTAAAAGAGGATAAATTACTGTTTCTATTGACAAGACTCTGACAGGGGAATAATAAACATAACTAGAACTGGGCAATAAATTCTATCAGAAAATGCTGATTTGATGAAATAAAGATGCTAATTAGATGCATTGGTTGCTCAAGTTTGTAATGAGAGAATATTGAAACATCATGTTCTGGCAGGGGCACAATATATCAAGCTTATCAAAATGCTTGGTTTACATATGGCTACACATTAGAAAAGGTAAAGAAAAAGGAAAGAAGACTACTTCAGCAATATTGAAGTTGAAAAATTGAATATTGACTGAAAAACCTTCTTATAATTTTCTTTCTATATTTCTAAAACTTGTATGGCTCTACTTGCATTTCATTGCAGTGAGACCAAGAAATTTATTCCAACTCTCTTAATATTTCAATCTATGGAAAATCCAGATTCTGTATGGCCCAACACTGGGAGATTAAATGGTAATTACTGACATTAACATGAAGAACTGGGAACAGAATTGCATAAAGGAGAAAGACAGAAGGGAAGACCACAAGAAATTAAAATGCTAGGTCAGAGAGATAAATAATTGAACTAGCAAAGGAGGAAAGAAGGAACAAGATCATTTTTTAAAAGCCATGGACATTACTATTGTATTACATAGTAACTCAAATCTGTTCATGCATTACAGTATATGAATTTTACATTAGATTTACCCAAATATGCCTCTTCTTTTCTTTTGTCTTTTTACTTTTTTAAGACTCATCCTGCACATCAGCAATCAATTACATTTTTGCTATGTATATTTATAGTTACATGTATATGTAGATGTGTACATATATGTATATATACATGTCTAACTATATCTGTATATGTACATGTCTACCTATATCCGTATCTATATCTACATAATGTATTTTTGTTAGGTATATGGAGCAACAGGCTGGGAGGGGAGTGGGCCTTAAAGGTTTCATACCCAGCTATTCTTGTATGTCACATATCCCCTGGAAGCTGCATGGTTCCCCTGCCCTTGGCACTGACTGACCATCTACAGCATCCCTGGCAGAGTGAGCTTAGCGTACAAAAATCTAGGGAACAACTGCTTTGAGCCATGAAAAGAAAATGCCAAATTATCTGCAGCAGGGAAATTACCTGGAACATCAGCTTAAACTTGATGTGCCAGATCATTGTGGCTGCGGTGCTTGCCATTTACTTTAGCAGCTATGAAGAATGAGCAACAGATGGACATGGCTTTGTGGGAAAAACTGATGTTGCTCATCCTGCTGTCACAATTAAAGAAGATTCATTAGTTGATACCACCATAGAAAGTGATACTTGTTATTAAGTGTACAGAGATGCACCTGTGTGAAGGGGCTTCCATGAAAATAAATGGAACCAGTGGATGTTTGATTGGTTTGGGGTAAGTTAGATGTTGTCAAGTATTGAAATTGACTGAAGATAAAGTTAGGAAGTAATTCCATGAGTTTAAGACATGACACATTTGACAAAGGATGATCCATTTCTGTCATCTGGAACAGTACCAATTATTCAGATTGCCTGACTTGAGGCAGGTGCAGTAGGTAGCAAGCTGGTCTCTCTGCAGCACCTCATCTCCCAGGTTGCATATTTTACCTGGGATTGCACCATCCCAGGTGGAGAATCTGTCATTTGCTCTTGTTAAATTTCATATGGTTGGCTATTGCCCAGCTCTCCAACTTATCCAGATCTTTCTGTAAGGCCTCTCTGTGCTTGAGGGAGTCCACAGCTCCTCTTAGTTCAGTATCATTGGCAAACAGTGTACATTCAATTCCTGTGTCCAGATCATTTATAAAAATACTAAAGAGCACTGGCCCTAAAACTAAGCCCTGGCGAGCCCCTCTGGTGACTGACCACCAGGCTGATATAACCCCATTTACTATAACCTTTTGAGCTTGACCAATTGAGCCAATTGCTCACCCACCACAGTATGGACATGTGTAGCTGTGTGGTAGACATTTTATCCAGAAGGACATTGTGAGCGACAGTATCAAAAGCTTTCTAAAATCCAAACCCATCACATCTGTCTTCCCTTGGTCAACTAGATGGGTGACCTTGTCATAAGAGGAAATTAAATTAGTTAAGCAGGGCTTTCCCCTTGTGATCCCATGCTGGCTATGACCAGTGACTACGTATTCTCTGGCTTGTTTTTCAACAACCCCCCAAATAACAGTCTCTGTAGTTTTACTAGGCACTGAAGTGAGACTGACAAGCCTGGAGTTACCAGGGTCTTCCTTCTTACCCTTGAAAACTGGGAAAGCATTTGCCATCTTCCAGTCAATGGGACCTCTCCAGACTCCCATGAGTTGAAAAATAATGGAGAGATGTCCCGTGATGTCAACAGCTAGCCAACCTTGGGATGAATCTGATTGGGCCTTTTAGATTTATGTACATCCAAATGGAACAGCAAGTCTTGAACAAGTTCAATCAGCTGGGAGTTTGTCATCCCCCAGTCACAGTCTTCCAACCCAAGGCTCTGAGGGTCCCAAGGCCCATCACTGGTTTTGAAAACAGAAGAGAAGAAGGCATTAATAGGAAGGCATTAATAGGAAGTCTTTAACACTCAGTTCATTGTGAGTCATTTGCTTAAGCATGCTTTATCTTACCTACATTAGCTATCTGAAACACCGGAACTACTTTCATTATATTCATCCAGCTTCCCTCTGTAGCTTGAAGAGGCAAATCAGAGCATCTGCAGAGGGTTTCTGCTGAATTTCTCAGAAGCTCATCTCCGTTAGCTACACAAAGAGCAGTGGAAACTAGTCCTCTAGTGCCAATGGCACTTGCAGTTAGGCAGTGAAAACTCTTACCTGTGCTTTTATGACTTCATTTCTATTTCTATGACAGAAACCATTCAGCAACAATTCCTAGCTGGGACATCTCAGCTAGGAAATCTCAGGGATATCCAGCCCAGCTGCCTCCTGATGACAACTACTTCAAATCCCCTTCAACATGTACCCCTATCTATGTGAACTCCTCATCTCTGGAAATCCCCTGACAGTAGTGATGCCATGTGAGATCCACTTCTTTCTCCAGCCTTCAAGATGGTCCACTTCCCAAGGTTAACCTCCTCCTAAAATACCAGTCCTAAAGCATATCTCCAAAATGAATCCCTCCTTTCCATTGTAAACCCTGTCCTAGCTGCTGATCCTTAGTTATCTCTTACTTTTAAAGTCTTTTCTGTAGTATGTCATTACCAGAACCTTGTCTTGTGCAAAGCTGCCTTGTCCAAGCACTGTGGTACAGGGGATACTACCTGCTTAATTATCATCTGGCTTCTCTGCCACATAGCCTCAATCTCTGCTTCTCCATTTTTAATGCCCGTGGCAAAACCAGAGATAGGATAGAAAAAAAGGAAAAGATCTCATCACAGGGCAGGGGCTGTTTTCAGATGAACCCTCCTTACACAGCATCACTTTAAGTGCACCTATTCCTGCAAGGTACAGGAATGAAGCACCCTCAGCCCTGTGTGTCTTCCTTCCTCAATTCTTACTGCACCATGCCATCATCGGCAATGGCACTAGTTACTCTAGTTCTGAAGATGAAAATTTTAAGCACTTTTCTTGTATAAATAATCACATCAAGCAGGTTTCTTATCACCTTTCTCCCCCTCTTGCCTTTTTCTTACCCTTGGTATCTCATTTGATATTTGGCTTTATGCTTTTGGCAGCTGTCAACCCCTGAGTCCCAGTGGCTGAGAGGATGAAACCTGCAGGACTGGTAGGGGGATGTCGTGCTTTTAATTGATCCCTGAAGCAATGTGCAGGAATCCAGGGAGGATATTCTGGTGATTACACAGCCTAAATGTTTGATACCCGGGGTAGGTTTTGGAGAATTGCTCAGTTTTGTTTTAAATGATAATCAGACAAGTCTGCAAAGTAAAGTTTGGCCTTGAGGGGTGACTCTGAGCTGTTACTCCCTATTCTACGTTTTTGTATCTCTGTAGGTTTCTTTCTTGAGTTTGCACCTGCTTGCAAGTACTTTTCTGCCATCAGTGCTACATCTGGAATCTGAGCATTTGAAATCTGGGGTTTTTTTTCTTCCTCAGCAGCAAAGCTGATGGGATTCAGTCATTTGTAACTTGGTTGCCATTTGTTGGACACCTAAGTAAGGTTGCAGATGCATCACAGCTCATCTTGTCCCATACTGCAGGGATAATAGCAGCCATCAGCTGGGAAGTCTCTTCCTTTCTTAGGTATATCCTTGGGTACATATGCAGAGCTGATTCCTGAATAAATGTCCTTGCCCAGGTTTGTAGTTTTGTGCTTCGTTTTTATGGATCTTTTCTTTTTCCTGCCTTCCCAGTTTTACTACATTAAATTTGCAAATGTTTTTCTTGGTGTGAGAATGGTCAAGCTGCGTGTTTCTAATGACCTTAATATTAAAGAAAAGATGCCACTGAGACTATGACTTAAAGATGTCAAATAGGTATTAAATGTAGTCAGCCTAAGCAACATTTTATTGTGTGCGTTATTCAGCTGGAGCAGAAAGTTACTTGCTGCTTTGTAATCAATCAAAATAATTTGAATAAGCTCACGGATCTTTTAAGAGCCCTAACACATCACATGGGAGCCCAAGAACTAAAGAAGTAACAAAATGTGATTGAGATAAGTCTTCAGCCAAGCGTGCCACAGTAAGAGTGAGAGTAGGCATTCCTGGACACATTAAAGACTGAATAATAGTGATTCTGAAATGACAGATTACATGTAAAGAGTGGTGTCCCTCAGGGATCAGTGTTGGGACCGGTCTTGTTCAACATCTTTGTTG
>JBAFWW010023744.1:0-13745 GCA_036873685.1 Agapornis canus
AACTAGATAATCTTAAGGTCCTTTCCAACCCTAACTATTCTATGATTCTATGAATTGTTACAACACAGAAAAATAGAGTTCTTAAGCAAATGACAGAAGGCTAAGTTGTACCCTGACATTCTAATGCTCTCCACATCATCTTTAAGATTAGGTTTTTTGGGTATGTCCAGCAAAGAGGAACTCCTGTCATCAGAGATATAAATGAAGCTATAGAACTGTGAGCCTGCATAACTATGAACACAGCTGACCGAAAGAATTTGATACCTACAAAATGTTCTTTCATGCTCCCAAAAGAGGAGATGAAATATTACAAGCTAGTAACTGCAGCTCTTAACATAAGCACACTGCAAAGCCCATTCCATTTAATGCAAATTATAGACTTGTTTCTACTGGCATTAGCTATTCTTTACTAGCAAAAGAAAATTAAAGTAGGCTGAACTAAGAGGCCTACAGAGAAGACAATGTTATTTTCAACAAATGTATTTATTAACAAAGTATTATTTTTTTTTCTACATCTTGAGGTTAAAAGCTCAGTGTATCTCCTTCAATTACCTTAAAAAATAAGAATTGAAATTAATTTTTTGTTATCTTTTTCAATACAATGATCCTTCTTAACGCTGTTGTATTAGCTGTTAAGTGACAGACTAATGAAACACCAGCACAGAACTGCCCTAGTATTTGTGATTAATCTCTGAAATAATCTAATAGTGTATTATTGTCTCTAATTCAAAGGTTATGTTGTAACAGGTCACATTTCACTTTCTGTCATATGTGACTGCCATGATCCTGTAAAGAGGGCAGCAGAGAAGACACTGCACACTACTTGTTTAAGCAGTAGCCCTCTCTGAAAATGACAACTTTCCTACAAAAGGTAAGAGAAACTCCATGAGTCTCTGTGGGAATTTTCAAAATTAACTAAGGCAAGACATGGCTTCCAGGAAGCAGTTTGCATTGCCATGCTGCTGAGATAAACTTCAGTTCCTCTGAATTTTCCCATTTGAGCTGCACAGTAATTTGCTTTTCATGGAAACCAAAACCAGAAATTAGAGGCTATGTAAAAAAAGAATGATAAATATCCCTAGGAAGCAGAATCCACAAAGATCTGATTTTGCTGCCCTTTTGTTATTTACTTTTTATTATTTTTTGCCAGATTTCTGCATCATTAAGCACTACTCAAATAGCAGGAATCTATCTGCAGCAGCACTGCGTAGACTGCCTACAACCAGCCCTTAAACTAAGATTTTAGTTAAAGAACAGATTGGCTTTTGCACAAAGAAGCACACTCACATTTGTCAAATGTTCTTTTTCCTCACAACTAATGGATGCAGTAGGTGATCAGCTCAGTACCTGCACCTCTATGGACTGCAAAAGAAGCTGAGATATACTAGAATATACTGGAGGCACAGAAACCAGATTAATTAGGTAACAGAGCAGAATTCTAAAGTCTGAACATCTGGGTGACAGCAATCACATTACAAATGATACTTGGAAAAATACTGAAGGTTCTACGTATCATCCAAACTTATGGAGAAGCCACGTCAAAGATGCTCACTAGGAGAGGAGCTGACTAGCCCACATGGTGTTTACCATGACTATAAAAAGAGATAAAAAAACCCCAAAAGACAAAAAATGTGAGTGAAATAACTACAAATGCATTTTCCTATGTTGAGGTGAAGTAGGTGTTAAATATCCATCAAGACTGTAAAAAGGAGAATCTGCAAGAGCTTCTTCAGCTCCTCCCTGCCTTTGCAGTAGGCAATACTGACTCTAGCCATCCCTACATGGAATGGAAAGGGGAGTCAAGGAAGTCAGAGTAGGCAATAGCCTTCATTTGCATTATTTTTACTTCCACTTTGAGAAAGAGGCAATGTAGAAGCATGAGCAGATCCCCAGAACAATTTCGTGATTTTTTTTTTTAACAAAATAGAATGATTTTAAGCCATTGGCACAAATAAATATTAATAGTCTCACGACTCACATAAGGCCTCCTTCTTTCATCCTCCTGTTGACTGAACCCAAGTCTACCAAAGACAGACATAAGTCTGGTTATCTGATTACATTTGAGCAACTATTCTTTCTCCTGTTGTGTACAGGTAATTGCTTCTTTTGCAAGGGCTGTAAAAGCCTACATTGAGAGAACAATGCAAGTTATTAGCTCATGGTCCTTATTTAGAGTAAACCAAATATCATTTCTTCTTATATTACAGCTAAGGCTCTATTACTAGTGCCCAATTCAGGTCTCATTTTTTCCAGCTTTATTACTGCTAGTAAACTGATGTAAAGCAGGCATAAAATGAGCAAAAAACAAAACTTTGGCTATTTTAATTTAAATTCTCATAGTGGCAGGTCAAATTTATGTAAACTCTTCAGTGAACTGGTTCCTTTACTAGTACCCAGTTTAATTCAAATCAGAGTCTTCTACAGAAGATTAATTAAATATTAATCAAAAGTCCAGGGCAATCTAAGCTTCTGTTCCATTAACCTAAATGTGACTCCATACAGAACCACAATGCCTTTCCTACCAGCCCCCCTCACCCTATCTTTAAGAAGGCTTTTAGGTTTTTTTCCCGTTATGGTGCAACTCCTTGTAAATGCAGACATGCCATTTCAGTGTATGTTTAAAGGTCATGATTTTTTTTTCCTTTTCCAATTAAAGCTGCTCTTAATCACAATTAAGCTTTCAAGAAACAATTATCAGAAGTCAAAACTTTTCTCCATCAATATGTTTAAGAGACGTACAGTGTGTACCCTCTATTACCACTGGTGTCACTGAACTAATTATGTGATGTTAAGGTTCACCTTCTTGGGTGTAAATTTTGGTTTGAATTGACACTAAAAAGAAACATCAATTTATTAGGAGATAAAACTTGTTCCACAGTAATGGAACAGCTGTGTATATAAATTTATTGAAGCTTAATGTTCTCACACATAAAGCAATTAGAGCTTTCTGACAGACAGACTTGCTAAGTATAGTGTGGAACATATAGTAATATGTAGTTACAGACACAACATATTTAAGAGTGATCATATATATTCTGTACAGTAATATCAATTTCTCAAGACTCTCCAACCCTAGATGTGTTCTTAATTAACATAAATGTATTCTTAAAGTAATGTGAATTTTTCCTCCTCTGTGGAGGAACCTTTTCATGACACATCATTTTACTCATAGACACTTCATGTGCTAAATTGGGCTTCTCCTGCAGCAATAAATACAGCCTAGTTCCGTTAGGTGGGCTTATTTTATGGTTCTAGAAATAAAGGTGCTTATCCCAAACTCATGAAATAAACTATACTCATCTAGCATCACTTCCTTTCATCACTTGCTCTTGGCTAACTTCAGTTGCCTTCAAATAGCTTCCATGATATTTTTCCTTCCTTTCTATTTTTCCTACAGGACAATTATATTTAACTTAAGCTAAGCACTGTGGTTTAGAGCATATTGATTAGCAAGACTAGCCATGGAAACTGAGCATTATGGAGCAATGGTGTTCCAGACTAATGGTATATGATACCTTTCCTAATATTGGAAGCTTGGGAAATATTACATCTTGAAACAAAGATACATGGAATCATAATTTCTTATGTGGTGGTACAAACATGTTATTTGCTTTTACTCTCGAAACTCTTAGGGGACACCATTTTTGTTGAATAGCTCAATGCTGTTCCATGTTCAATTTTGTCACTTTTACGCAAACACTTATACATTACACAATATCTGAAACTCTTCCTGCATTTTAATACATTTGTACTGTGTTTGCCTTTACATGTACACCTATCAGCTAACTGACATGATGCACACATCAGTTAACTTGAATATCACTATTGATAACAACTGGAAAGAGTAATTTCTTAACTCTTTAGTTAGAGGATTAAATTAAATGACTATATTTTTGTTGTAAAATAACTTCATGACATTCTTAGGCTATGATTCTCAAAAGAGTCTAAAACAACTGCAGTGCGTTTCACACTTGGTTTGAACTGATGCAAGTGCTTGCTGCTGTGGAGCAAGTGTTCTGGTCACCACAGCTGAATGTTCCTGTCCCAACCTTTGAGCCACAAAGCACTCATGAAGTCACACAGCTTTCCAAATCAAGGACCTGAATGAAAAACTTTGGGTTTTATTCTTTCTTTTCTGTTCTCTTCTGCTGAATTTTCTTTCAGGAAGATCAAATCCTTATCTCTCTGTGAGCACTGGCACTGACAGGGACATTTGATGTGGGACAGAGGAAAGGGCAAGAGTCTGGCTTTTTCAATGGAATGTGGTACGTATGGTGTCATGTGCCCACTGTACATCAATGGATGGTGGGTACTTCAATCCTCTGGCAACCTTAAGAAAGCTAGGGTTATGGTAGAAGAGAAACTTAAGTAAATAATTCTGCAATGAAACTCTGGAATCCTACTTGGTCATACGAGGAATGGTGAGATACTCAAGAGTTCATCTCAAATTGAAACATTAACCACAATTAAACCAGAAAGTTATGACTAAGGTGTGTCCTTTTTACACACATTTTATGCAGTGATGTGATTATTCTTCTCTGTCAAAACAGCAGCATAAAAGCCCTTCTACAAAGAGGGAAACTATATAGCAGCACAGGTAATAACTGAAGCTTTGACAGTGCCATTATCAGTAGGTCATCAGAAATGCATGATAACTGGTGCCAAGGCAAAGATTTTTCGTATCTTTTCTGCTTCTGTCTTTGGAATGTGACACAGGTCAGTAAATCTGAGCACAGACCAGAAGCCAGGAATTGTTAATTCTGACAACTCTGGAAAAGCCATTCTTAACCCTTATCTGCTGCAGTTTTAGGAACCACTATCTGAAAAATCCAACAATATTTAACTTCATTAAAGGGGTGATCTAAAAATTAATGCTTCTGTAAGAACCCTGAAGATAAAAACTGTCAACAGCTTAACTAATCTCTGTTATGGTATACTTGCAGCATACAAATTGAAAATATCTGGAAAAAATTATATTATTTTCAGTATTGTTTTACACAAATTTTGATATACTACTGAAATTTAATTCCCTTATTAAAAGGCCCTTTCTATAAACTGAACCACTTCTGTAGTTCCAGACTATGTAGTTTGGGGAATAATTTACTCGTCAAAATTCTTTAAAAGTACACCCTGTCTCCTGTTTCTTTCAGGATGCACATCAAAAGCTAACTTATGGAGCAATGATGTTTTCTTTGTGTTTTCTCTTTTTTAAAAAAAGATCCCGTCACCTATGCACCACACTAAATAGATTCCTTTCTACTGTGGTGATAGCTGTTTCCCAGGTAACCAACCTAGCTAGAAGTTGACTTCAAGCAGTGTACAGAAACCAGCACTCACATGCCTGCATTTACATGTTTTGAGGAGTGCATTTTAACTGCTGTGGCATCCCCAGTGCCCCCAGCAACCAAGAGGAGCTGGGAGTATCCTGCAATAATGGAATAAAGCTCATTAGCAGTCAAAAAATACCACCTAAGGCTGATTTTATATAGTAACTGCCATTGGCAGTTGGAAATTAAAATACTCCTCAGTGGTAAACCAGCAGGATCAGACTTCACATGAGCTGTCACCTTTTATGGGTTCTGCCTGCTTCTTCCCTTTTCCATAAGGGAACTGGGAGAAAAGCAGCAGGTATTTTGCTGTTTCTTTCCATAAACAGGAATCCCAGTTTCTGAAAAGCATCTGTTTATTATATCTTACTAGATAAATCAAAGCTTCCCTGCTGTTAGTGTTCTTCTCGATATCATGGTCACTGCAGTACACAGAATTCTAGCGATTTTTTTGTCCATCTAGCTTTTGCTGTTATGCATTAATTTGAAGCTGAATTTTCTACAAGTAACTGGCTACACTTGAAGGTATCTCTTATGGCTCTCTCTTGTTCTGGGTTTGGGCACTTACTTTTTAGATCTATGCCATCTGATGCTGCAATGTAAGGAGCTGTCAGAGAAGATTATATATTGAATAGAGCACTGGAGGAGTATGATTTACCCTATGAGTTGTTGGTTTGTTTTTTGTGGGTTGGTTTTTTTTTTTCCATGATAATGAAAAAACTCTGTCTTTGGGAAATTAAATGCCAGATGTCAGTGGGTAGTATTGGTGATCAGTCAGCTCCTAATAATTCCTATTATGGAAAAACTACTGAGCTTAGGTAGATTTATTTTTATGAGAAGATGAATAACTTCTTTTGATTCCCCCACCACCCTAGAGACTCAAGCATTGCTACTCCCCTTTTATGATGTTGGAGTGTGGGGTTACAGATCAAACAAATGGGATGATCTTAACAATAACGTAGGAAATGCACAGTGCCATACAGGTGTGGGCTTATGCACACCCACCCTGTGACAGGGGAAGAGAACCGAGAGTCTCAAACACTGCATTTTGTTTAAATATATAAATCAGGCTTTGGTGTGTAGAACACCAAACTGTTTGCTCCCATTGTACTTAACTGTTAAGATATTCATCTACCCTAGAATTTCCTATTTCTAAATTAATTTCAGACACTGCTTTTTTCCAGTGTTAACACAGTGGTCCTTTAGATTCAGCTGCAATTTAATTTTCATGTTCTCCAGGTATTCTGGATCTGACTGTGCTCTGTCTTTTCACTGTTCAAATATACCTATTTTTGAAATTGACTGTCTTTCTTTTTTAATATTCCATGAATGGCAGACTGACCCCTCTTCATTGTAAAAAAATGTCATAACTGTTCCAGTTTTATCCAGAAAGATTCAGTGGTGCCTCTTATCTAAATGAGAATAGCTAGCAAATAATCTACTGCACTCTCAAACTCCTGTTTTGCCACAAGCCCTGAGGTCAGACCGCCTCAGATGGAGTCTAAGAAGAAAACAGTGATGAATGCAATTAGCCTGCCTTGCAGTTTCTTAGTGTGTGTGGCTGAACATACCCCACAACATCCCAAGTCTGACGTATTTCCCTGTGGAACACGGGTTCTGTAAGAGCCAGTCACAGCAGTACAAATAGGAGCAGCATGTGGTAGACAGTAAGAGAAACTCCTTCTTCTTTACATCCTCCTGTTAGCGTGCAAGAGGGCAGAATACTATATATTTCAATACAGTATTACAACCACTTCATCCAATTTCAATTATGTCAGTTGTAATAATTTAAGGGTCTTTTTTGCATAATCTAATCAAGTTTCTTAAAATTACATTGTATTAATAATAAATGATATTGAGGCTTACATGGACAGATATATGCACCATTTTCCTCAAGACAGTGCTTCCAGTATAACTCCTGCCTCTAAAATATTCACAGGAGGTTACTGGATTACATATCAAGTTAAAACCTGGAATTTCTATGGGGTAAAAAATTCAGATTGTGCAGAAAAGTCAAAATATTCAATTCTTCCATGAAAGGAGCAGCTATGGGGGAAAAAAAAAAAAAGTGATACAGAAATGCTGAAAAATTTGTTCTAAATTTATCTACCAAAATTAAATACTTCACCATTCCTTAAATTAAAGCATTAATTTCAGTTCACCCGAACTCTGCATGTTACAGCTGGGGGTCACTTCAATGAACACCTGTGTTCTCCCAGATTGCTACAGTCTCTCAACTGCAGCTGAAGTTCTTTATGCAGCTATTCACCAATACAGCTTGGATTTTTTTCATTGGAAGGAGGTATTTCATGGCGTATGACACAAAACTGTAACTAGAAGAAAGAATATATTGCCACATGAAAGACAATGTCTAGTAATGAGTGGCCACAGAAGATCATATCAATGCTATCTGGTGATATTGGCATGGGGAAAAAAGAAAGCAACAAATTAATATATTTTGTTGTGCATTGAATTGCCTGACTTATGGTAATATGTTGTTTCACATTTTCATAGTGAAATATTTTTAATATGGAAAAATAAAAACTTATATTTTTGCCAGTTACAATGATTTACTAGACTTTGTTCATCAATTAATTTTACCATAAAATAATTAAATTTTCAATTCTAAAAAAGAATGTGAGAAATAGAAACAAAACATTCCATTTCTGATTTGTACTACTGTGTTGAAGCCATATGAAAATCTGTTGGAAAAGCACTCGCTTTCAGTACTGCTGGTCAAAAAAAAAATACCCTCTTCAGAAATAATGGGCAATTTTTGCTTTCTGAAATTAGCTACAATAGAGTAATTGCTGGGCAAGGCATACAATGGTTTACAGACTGTTCTTCCTCACAATGAGATGCTGGGGCTGCTTTAGAAGGTGTAATCTTCTGTAATCATTTCTGGTGCTCAAAGCAATTACTTTTCAATGGGAAAAGCAAGTAGGACAACAACACTATCCAAGAGCAGGGTTCACTAGTTTGCAAACCTTGACCCTTCATATCATTCATTTATTGACCAAGTTGGTAAAAGGAGTGTGTTTCGATTAGATTACTGCAACCCTCAACTTCAGTGACATGCAGTACCACAAGGCCAGTGGCTGGTAACCAGAATTTAAAGAAGAAATTTGTTGAAGATCTGATCCCTTCATAATGACTTTTCACTCCTCCATTCCAACAAGGTGAGAGTTTGGTACAAGTAAATCCCATGTAAGGGAGATGAGAAACAAAAAAGAAATGCTACACCTTCCCCCTCGTTTTCCAGAAGCAAGCTAAGGCCAGCTAAGATGAGAAAGGGTGAGGCAGAACCAATTAAGAGCACTCATGGGAAGCCTAGGAGAGGCAGGTGCTGCTGCCGCTACAATGGTGTTTAAAGTCAGGAAGAGAAGCTGCTGAGTAAGAACATATGGCAATAGAGCAGATTTGCTGGATGGAATGCATATTTTTTCCCTATTTATTCCCTCTCAAATAAAGACTTTTTTTTTTTTTTTGATATGTTAAACAATACTACACCACTGCAGGAGGAAAATGTTAATGACAGTAGTATGAAAGAGCTGTTTCTGAGTAAAGCGAAAGGTTTTCTAGGGGGTTTGAGTTATTTACTGCAGACCAATACACACTTCTGCTCTTCATGGGTTAGATCCATGGTTTTGCCCTCCAGGGCACCCAACCACCTGCAGCAAGAAAGTCAGTGGAGCTTGGTTGTAGGATGCTGGGGAGGGGGAATGGGGAGGAGGAGAGCACAGCAGTGAAAACAGGTTAAACACTCCTTGATTGTATTTTAGCTGGCATAAAAGCAAGAAAGAAGACATTATCCAAGACACCTCTGCTTCTCAGCTGTCAATTTCTTCTGCAGAGCAGCTAAGAAAGAAATGGAGTGTGGAGAACTCATGTGGGTGAAAGCAATTTTTGGAAGAGTACATTTAAAATAGAGGAGAGCTAAGGGAACTTTGAGGGGGAGGAATAAGAACAAACATATGTTTATGGAGATGTCAGGAGATTTAAAGTCTGATGAAGTACTTCTGCAAGAGTCTGAAGGGGAAATAGAGAATAGGATAATAAAACATGACAGTATTACTAGAGAAAATACTGTGAAAAGATGGAAGAAGAAAGGGGTTTAAAAAATCTTGAGGAAACAAAAACATTCAAAGGGTAGTGGAAAATAGGTAATAATGGTGAGGAGCATCTAACAAAGTTTAGACAAGTTAAATGCCTGAGTGAAAGCTTGTCACTTTTTAATGTAGGTAGAGAAATCAGTATACTGACACAATGACTGATAGCTGCAAAACTTATTTTAGACTCCTAAGGATCCCAGAGGACATGACCCCTAGAGAGACTTCTTTCTTTCTACTGGATATAAGAGGACTTTGGCAGAAGTCAAACTTGAACATGCCAAAATACAGGAAAGAGGAAAGACTCCCACTCTATGAGAATGAGACTAAGAAGGTGAAGACAAATATTTCAATTGAGGGAGCACCAGACTCAGGCAAGTGAAGGCAAAAGTAGAGAGGAGGCAAAACAACATGAGAAGAAAGCCTGGACAAATCACACAGGTGTGCAGAGAAGGAAAAGTCACAGGAGGAATGAAAAACTTGAGGAGTGGAGTGCTAATAGAAAGTTTGTTTCATTCAACTTTTGAGTACACTGTGAAATAACAAAATTTTGACCTCTGAGGTCATGGGATTTATACTCAGAAATCTACTGTTCCTTTGTTTTCCTTTGTCTGAAAACTTAGTAGATGCACAAAGGTACTTTTGCCTTTTCAGGAGGTGAACATCTCACTAACAACACAGGACTGGAAGGTCAGCAAATTCCACCCATCTCTGTACTTCAGAAGAGTGCTCCTTTTCCACCCTCTCATCAGGAACAGCTCAAAAGCTACATATACTCCTAGAAAAAAATTCTCAGTACCAATAAAAGCATAGCAAACTGATTGTGTCATGAAAAGAGAGACTACAGGTATCACCAAGATGAAATGTCTACATGGGTCCTAGATGGACTGCATTTCACATTATAAAGAAAAGAAACCTTTCCCTTTCATATCACAGAATGCTGAGACTGCAAGGTACCACTGGATGTCATGTAGTCAAACCTCACTGCTCAAGCAGGGTCACCTAGAGCACATTACTCAGGATTGTGTCCAGATGGCTCTTGATTATCTCCAGGGAAGGAGAGTCCTCAGCCTCTCTGGACAACCTAGGCAACCTATTCCAATGATCAGGCACCCTCACAAGTAAAGAAGTTATTATTCATGTTCAGGTGGAACTTCCTGTGGTTTAGTTTATGCCCATTGCCTCTTCTCCTATCATCTGGCACCACTGAGAAGAGTCTGCCCCCATCCTCTTGACACCCTCCCTTCAGATACTTACATGCACTGATCAGATCCTCTTGAGCCTTCTCTTCCTGTGGCTGAACAAAGCTGACCCCCTCAGCCTTTCCACATATGAGAAATTCTCCAGACCTTTAATCATCCTAGTAGACCTTTGCTGGACCTGCTCCAGCAGCTCCATGTCTCTACTAGTAAGGCCTTAGGAAAAAGTGTCCTGACTTCATAAGGCATGTTCCACTCATCCTTGATTTTGACTGTGTACCCAAACAGTGTTTGTCAGCATTTCACAAGATGTAACAAAGCTCTGAAACTTCACATGAAGACCCGGTTCCCCAGCCATCTGCCTTGCAGAGTCAAAATATTTCTGGCCCTTTCAGGTGACTAATGGATGACATGAAGCTTGGGATTAATTAAATACAATATAAATCCAGAACACCAAATACAATCAACAAACTGTGATCTTGTCTGCTTTCAACTTCCTCTTGGGGATATCAGTGAATCAAATACCCAAAGGTTAATATCACATACCTTATTTTCAAGACAACAGCATGGAAACTGGCAGCCACAGGAAAAGTAAACTAGATATGATTAAAGAAATGTTACGACCTTTGTAAGACTTTGAGGACTGCTGAGCAGCCTTCGAGCTAATGTGGTAGAGGAGAGAGATTTGTGTTTGTTTACAGCATGTCCAAAAGCAATAAAAGAAACTGCAGAGGAAGAAAGTAACAAAGAACAATGCTGCCCAGCCGAGTGCTCCTTCCCTCAGTCTGCTTCCTGGTTTTCAAGAGAGAGGAAACACAATGCATCCATGCTCTAAGCCCCTAAGTTATGCATTTATAATTTATTAAGAGGTTAAAACTGACACTTGCTGGGTCCCAGTGTCCAAAATCCCTTGAATTACTCTAAGAGCTGAGACTCTGGGTTTAAATTGTATAACTAGAGCTTATTGAACACATCCATTATGACAGGATGTTCACCTGCAGCAAAAGTACAGATTTCCACCACAGTGTGTTCTGGACCTTGTGCAAGATGCAGGATCAGACTTTCTGCATCAAGCTTCAGCATTAGGTATTCCAGGTCAGTCAGACCAGGAGACATGAGCTCAGTAAATGAAATTAAATGCAGTTTTATCCAGTTTCTCTTTAAGATACCCATGTACAATATTGTAAATAGGTTTTGGCCAAAATATGAAGAACTTTGCATATCTTTTGTGTTTGACTGGTCCTCCCAGATTTAAGTAAAAGCTTAATGAAAGTCAAACAAGAACAGCATGTAACATTTTCAAAGATAATTCAAACATTAACTGATTCACCCTCACTGGCTCATTAAGAAGAGGAAATTGCAGTAGAATTCTGTGTTAAAACCACTCAGAGAGGAGATGACAGATCCAGGATCAGTACTCATAAATTACTGTCTCTCACCCTTAGTGTTGGTCCCAGCCCTGCAATAAACGTCTGTGGGAAAGTTCTCTGGGCAGGCTCAGAGCCATCACATCCTCAGAAAAGGCTAATACAAGTTGAGAAATTTCCTCCTCCTTTCCCCTTAGCATTTCACCAAAGTCTTGGCCCTTTCAAACACTAGGCTTATGATTTTTATAATCCACCATGGTAAAAAAAAAAGTGATTTGTGGACTTAGATATATTGCTAGCTATTCAAATACTTTCTATTACCTATTAGTGCACTGTACAGCGCACCAACAGAGAACTCACCTATTACAGCATGGCACACTCTGGAAATACCTAAGCAGACTGATCAATTTAATCCTGTCACACTACAGTGCATTAGCAGGATGGCTTTTTTTTTTCTCCTTTTCTTGGCACAGCTTAGGGAGCTCAGAATTAGGACAAATATTCTCTTTCTTCCTCAACAAATGCTTAACAAATGACAAAAGTGACAGATTTGAAAGATTGATTTTTTTAAAGTGAGGTTCTGTGTGGTAGCTTGTGAAAGCACTTTAATTTAGAATGATTATTAATCAACCATCCGCTCAGATAATTTTCTAATTTAGGGGGAAAAAATCTATATTCTGTCTCTTATGTCCCCGTCAGATACTAAAATATGAATGTCTGCACTTATTAACAAATACAAATAGAGAGCATTATCTGATTCAGAGAGAGTTAATGCTGAGTTGTAATACTCCTACCTGACAGGAAATGTTCTGAATTTTAGTACGGAAGAGATATAATCTTAACTTTAAATATTGTACTGTATTACACCCATAAATACCATTCATGGCAAACCTATTCTGACAATCAGGAATATAGGTGCTTATTCTGGGCGCTCTCTCTGGTCAATTCTACATAGAGCAGAGACTTAATTTCCTGTTAAAAAAACATGGGATAATAAAACAGCAAGTGCAACTAAGGACGAAAAGATAAGAGTTCAATACAAACAGCAGAACTGGCAAATAAAATTTTAAACCTGAAGAATTAGAAGATAATTTGACTGATGCACTTGTATGCCCATTTTTGCATAGATTTATTGTTGTGTGGTCTATCTACTTTGTTTCCCCAGCATGAATCCTGTCAAAATTGGAAATGTAATGTGAATATTTACCACCACAACATTATTCTGAAACAATCCAAAGAGTTCAAGTAGCATGCAAAATACTGTAAATTAATTTTCTAAACAACATGCATTTAAAGCTCAGTCCAGGGTATTTATGTGCCTAAACTGGGATGCATACAGAAAAGACTCTACAAAGTAGGTCTTGTGTTTCCTGGCCAGCTTTACTAACTGACTGGCTACTAAGCCAAGGATGAATGTTACCCTCACTGCAGCCACACTTAACAGTATGTAACCAGACTCAAAAACAATAGCTGCATTTTTTGGGGACCATCGTTGCTCTAATTGCCCTATTAACTGCATAAAAAGCTTCAGAAGTAAAAACAAAATAATTGTGCATCCCCAACAAAGTCTTGGCATTTTGGAGGCATACATTATCAGATTGGAGGCTACATCTTTTTTAGGTGTGACTCACAATCCTTCCTAAATGGATCCTGCAATTGGGTCTGGTTTAGAAACCCAGGTTTATTGTGACATACATATATATATATATATATATATATATAGACATATTTTATATAGGAAGA
>JBAFWW010023748.1:0-50087 GCA_036873685.1 Agapornis canus
GAAAGGAAAGGAAAGGAAAGGAAAGGAAAGGAAAGGAAAGGAAAGGAAAAAGAAAAGAGTCATGTATACTGAACTGAGATGGGATTGTTTTTCTATCCTGAGTGTAGCAAGCATCTTGGGGTTTGCTGTCATTAAGAACTGCAGTGATCTGTTATCACATGTTGATTTCATATGTTTAGAGCTTTGCAAAACTCTCTTTTGAGGAGGATATTTTCCTGTTTTTCCTGTTTCCATGCAAGAAAAGGTAGATTTTTATAGAAGTTTGAAAACCCAACATGTAATTTTGTTAGAAGTTTTTAAGTAAAAAGATACTAGTTGCATCAGAAAGAAAGGGTGACCTGCTTTTGCCTTGGGAATAACAAAAAGTAGCTAAGATTTAAAATTTTTCATAATAAAGACATTCTTAGGTGTATTGTCTTCATTTTGCTAACCTGCTAAAGTCCTGGGGATGGAGTAATAACTCCTGCATAGTGAGAATGTGCAGACAGACCGCATCTGTGAGGCTGGATTTTGCTTTCCTACCAATGTAATTCTGAGGTGCACTGACAATTTTACTGGACAGGGGAGCAGAATGAACCCATAGCATTTAAGCTGTGTTACTAGCATAGATGTGATATACATAAATAGATCTGCTGGTTGCATGCACAGAATCTTCCTTCAGAATTTGTTTTTGAACACAAGCTGCTTTTGAAGAGTCCTTCTATCTCCTTCAGTTGAAAGTTTTCACTTTTCAGCATCACTGATAATGAAAGATGTGCTTATTTTTCTCAAGTTTCACTAGTCCTAATATTTCCCGACTAGCAATATGGGTGTTCCTCAGAAAGCTCTTTATATGGTAGTCCAATGTATCCAGCTTAATGAAGTACTAGCTAGGGGCATGAGTTTCCATCGCTTTACTGTAGGTGTGATAAAAAGCTTTGGGCATACCTCCCCCTGAGCACTTGCTTATGATCACTGTGTGATGTCCTTGCTGCCGTGTCCCTTTAGATGATGCATTGACCCCAGAGTACAAAAAGTTTGTGGAGTTTCTAGATCAAGTTGCTTTTACCATAGTATCTTTATTTTTATTATTATTATAAGCACAAACTAGAAAATTAAATAACTGTGGGTTGGTTCTTGGGTTTTTTTTCAAAGGGACATACTGCAAAAATATTTTGTTCAGCTACCCCCTTTCTTTTCAGGTCCTCAGCTCAAGATTGAAAAAAACCCTTTCAAAATGTGATTATCTATAAATCATGCGTCATGGTTTATATATGTGTCATATATAAATAATGTGTCACCCACATTATTTAAGTGTTATGTATGTCCAGTAAGAATAACTGCTGTAAAAGAAATAATTTAACTGATGAACCTCCATTCCTGTGACTTGCAATGGTGATTGTACATTTTTGCTGAATTTTGGCTTCTGTTGGGCTGATGTGTAAAGCTGATGTGTAAAGTGCTTTTCTCAATGGTGTCAAGTTTGTCTTAGATATCCTGACTAGCTCTAGCAATTGTCTCATTTACTTATTTCAAATTCAGCTGTATTATTGTTATGATCCATACACATACCCCAATGGTCAACATTTTTCTGCAAATATTTGAACTTTGAGCTGCTTTACTGGAAGAAGGTCATCAGAGCTAATGTTCCTGTTCCCTGAGGAATGTAAAATCTGTAGTGAGGTTTCTAAAGCAAATCACGAATATGCATTCCAGCCAGTTCACAGAACTATTCTGTATCATATGCTTAGAATTTCCCCTGCAACAGAAAAGCTTTTCCATCAAAAATTTACTGCATTAATTACTATGAAGATGAAGCATGAGGGAGATGAAGCATTGAAACTGATATTCTGGAAACAATGAATGAGAATTTGCTGAAAAATTGCCACATTTTTCCTGAAAACACAGAGACCTGTCTTTCAGGTAGATGTAAATCAACTCTTACCTCACAAATGTCTGCTGAGATAGGTATCAGTCAATAAATAATAGTGACAATAACTGCTGTTAATGCTAGTGTACCTAATAGAATTGTACAGCTTTTCTTGTTTTCCTTATTTTGTCTTTCATGATGTGAGCCACTTTATTTTGCCTCCAGTTCAAAACTTGATCTAATTTCAGGAATGTCCAAAGACATTTGCTGTATCTTTTCTGCTGGGAAAAAAAAGCTCTCAACTTATTGTTAGCTCCCTGCTCCAAAAATAAAATGTACAGTACGCAATAAATTTGGTATGACAGCATTTTCCCAGCTGGAAGGATGGAACTTTCTAATTGGTGTATAAATAAATAAAGGTTTGATACTGCTCTTAAACATATATTTAAAAAAGGAAAAATTGTCCTTGCCTCCAGCGTGCCTCGGAACCCTAGATCTTCCACAATAGTAAGAAAAAAAACCTTCTTCATTGAACATGATTTAAAGGTTAGGTCTGAACACACTGAAATAAGTGGAAGTCCTCCTGCTGCTGCTTTTGAGGAAGACCCATGAAATTCTCTGTGTCTCTTGCTCTTTCCATATCATTTGAGTTCGTAACTCACCATTTCAGATCACTTTAAGTTTGATACAAGAACAGTAAGTGTTTTGAATCATCAAATATACATCTATTTAGCAGGAAGAAGTTCTTACGAATCTTATCTTGTGAAGCTGATCTTGTGTTTTCACGTTAAATAAAGTGATAATTTAGATTGGGAGTTTACCTGGAATAATTGTGTGGTATTCAATTTTCCTACCTGAAAATAAACTGGGGCAAAATGCAGACACTGATCTGCAAATTCAGAAACTGGAAAAGGGAAGCATGCATTGTTCCAAAGCCATAAAATCTGTTTGTTTGGTCCTCAAGTCCAGGGCTGAATACCATGAGTCTCTGAAATACTAGTTCGTACTGCACCTTGGCTCTCCAGGTACATTGCTGCACTGAAGTTCCCTTAGCAATGAAGTTTTTGTAGTGGGGGACATGCAGCAACCCCTCACATACTGATGCTGTCAGCATTCCTGTTCTTCATGGGGTGGGTCTCGCCTCTGAGTCCAACACAGAGGGATCCTCAGGAAAGCTGGTATGCAGGAGGAGCCCAATAAACATTTGAATGGACTGACTTTTGTGGGATGTGTCTTCTTTTCTCCTCGAAGCCCAGTGATTAAATATTAATATAGAGAAAGGAAAAGGTCTGCTTGGGAAAAAGTGAGTGAAATCAAAACCGTATCTCCTGGAAAAGGACTGACTCACTATAAGCAGTCAGTAAACATCTTGTTTCCTGGCCCCATCTGTGTGTAGTATATGGCCAAGTGGTTTTGAAAAGCTCTCCCTGCCAGAACATGAGATAACCTAGTTGTTAGGGAACACCCTCACTTCTATTTCTTGGGTGCTGGCAAACCTTTTATTAAAATATTTCAGTTTAAAGCACTGCACTGGTCCAGGCATGTAATATTTGTATGGAGCTTAACATAGTCCTGCCATAACACTTCTATCTCTTCCAGAGTACAAAGTTGGACCAGAAATCTCATGAGAATGAGCTTACTCATGAGATATCTGTGAATTCTGGCTTCCGGTTATGCTGTAAATAGTATGAGAACTGCCTTTTGAGCAGTTTTAGGGAATTTGGCTCCCAGCCATTGCTAGAAAAGCCCAAGCTGTAATCTAAGTGAAAAGCAAGGCAGAAAGAAAAGTGCTCCAGATTTTCAGAAAGCTCTTTATTAGTGTCAGAAGCTTTCTGGGGTAGAGTCTTCTGCTCTATACCCTCTATTCAGATGAATTAGTCCCTCTTCTGAACTATTGCAGACATGCCATTGTGAGATCAGGTACCTTGTAGAAAGAACAGTGATCTATCTATCTGTAAGCATGCGTATTGGTGACTCCATACCGCTGTTCTGAGGAGTTTTTCTTTTCCCTCTGCCTCCTTCAGAAGTGCTGGGATGGTGCCTTTCCCCCGATCTCTGGTTCCTTGCCCTGCTGGCTACCTGTCCTGCCTCCCAAGTCTTATTTTTACTAATGGGTCCAGGAGGCAAAAGCTTTGTCTGTTAGCTAGGCCTTTAGACAGTACAGTAGTGCAAACTGTGTCTCAAAGAGGAACAGGGCATTGACAGGCAGTTGTTTTTTTATCTTCAAGAACCCCCAGCCTCTGTGAAAGTAATTCCAGTACCCCAGAAAGCAATCCCTGCTTTAAAAAATAAAGGCAAAAGTCATGTGCTCTACAGGTCCAAGCTTGAGCACTGGATCCTATCTCATATGCAAATTACTTTTAGCCCTGGTATCAGAAACATTAGCAAGTATGGATCTGTAAACACCCTTTAGCTTTAATTATACTTAATGTGCTTGTGAGTGTGAGTTGACTTACCTGACTTATTGACTGGGAGAAGTGTGCTACTAATAGTTTGTAAGCCTGAAAAACAACACAGAAATTATTACATGTGTCAAAGATGAAATAGAATAATAGTACATTTAACACAGTCTTGTTTGCAGTATTAGTAGCTAAGCTATCGTGTTTTCCTAATGATACTAAGATCACTTCCAAATAACTTTCAATGGTCATCGTAAATGTGATAGCTGGCATAAAGTCATCAGAAAAAGATGGATCCCTTCAATGAGGAATTAAGTAAATAAATAATAATTACCACAGAATGCCTTACATTCACAAGATGGGAAACATCAGAGTCAATAACTAGAGTTATGCTCCTCCATTCCCACACCAGTCCTGTTACAATACAGCTTATAATGGTATGAATATATTTATTATTATGTTTATTATGTTATTATTACATAAAACAATACACTTCTTCAGAAGACAGGACAGTTAAATGATTAGTTATTTATGTCTGTCCTCTAGTCCTCTAATTCCTCTGTCTTTAGATTATAGCGAGCCTATACACACTTCCTGAACAGCCAAAGATTCAAGACCATGTTGGACGAAGCCTTGCGTGGCATGCTTTAGTGTGAGGGGGGGTTGGAACTATATGATCTTAAGGTCCTTTCCAATCCTAACTATTCTATGATTCTAAGATGCAAATAGTTGGGTAGTAGAGGGAGGAAAGCTTGATATAGGCTACTACTCTCAGGTACACAACCAGGCTTGGAAGACTGTTGGATGAAATTAAGAAGGCTGGCCCTATACAATGGCCAAAGATGACTGCTAAAGGAGGTCATATGCAGTGGAAGACCAAAAGCTCAAAGCTTTATAGATCAGCATGAGCCCAGAACACAGGGTCTTGAAATACATGGCCACCCCTGCAGAGATGGTTCATGTGGGGGATGCTACCTTAGAAGTGAGCTTAGTTTCAGAGATACAAGGCAAATGTTCTTTGGCTCAACAGTTTAATTTTTCATTTTTTGATGAATGATGGTAGGACTTCTTGATAGATTCCAGAGAGCCCTTCTTCTCTAGCAGCATCTCAGCAAAATGCTATGGAAAAAAATGTGAGTCTGATTCTCACACAAGACTGACTGTCCCATGACTCTCGTGCACGAGAATCTAATGCTGGTTCTGATTCAGCAATAATTTATTTGTTTGGAGGTTTTGCCCTTGCTGGCTTTCAAATTAATTTGTTGTGCAACTGATCACTTTGATCCCAATTCTAGGAAAAAATCCCAAAGTCAGCTGTCATTTTGTCATTTATCATTTGTGAATGTGAATGTTGTGCCCTTTTCCACCTGATACACTATCCAAAACCCCAGTTCTTTTGTGTGGTTAAGTGCCTAGCTGTCAGTGATTTTAATTATATTGGGGCTTAGATGCCTGTCTAATTTGGGACTGACTCAGTCATCTTCTAAAATTTGAGTAAGTGGGCCACGATGTCAAAACAATAGCCCAACTGGCTTCAGAGGAGCCTCCCATGACAGGAAGGGTATGAACACGTGGGACTTTGGTTTTATAGGAGCCTCTGTAAGAAAAGGAGTTTCAACAGAGTTCATAGAGAGCACCTCTGGAAACCTCTGTGCTTATGATATACTACCTACAGATGATTGGCATGTTCAAGAACATTATGTCCTGAATTTCCCACTGTATTTTCTTCTCATGTTCTTCATGTTGCAGCAAGTAATATACACACACACAAAGTCTTTGCAAACATTTGTGGGAACAGCAAATATGCAAATAGTAGCCACAAGAAATTCTTCATAAACAGCCTAGAAGCTGAGGTGGATTTTCATAAAACCCTTGTTAAACAGTGAAAATGTTAATAGACACTGAAGTCTTTATAGTTAGCATGTATTCCCAGAACGGCTGGATATTGTATTGTATTTAATATTGTATTTGGTCATATGGAGAGTTCCAGCACCCATCAGGGCACCCTCTACAGCACCAGAGCACCAGAGACTGTTCCTTCTTCTTTGCAAATAGTAATGGTGGTACCAGACAAAAGAAACTGTAAGGAGACTTTTACGAGAAACAAGTATGGCAGAATCTAGTAATTTGTAGTTATTTGCAAGGGTAACCATCATACAGGAATTGTTGAATTGCCACTACTACAGTATCCCAACATTTGTCTATATATTGCTCCTTCCTTAAGCGCCATGTAACAGGAAGTATCTAATGATCCCATTTTACAGGTCCAGCACCTGAACACTGCTGAAACAGTTCATAACGTTAAGGCTATGCAAGTGCGTAAAGAGGCAGAAGGACATCTAGTGGGATTTCCACTCTCACTGCATTTGCAGGCCATCAGAAATCTTCCCACAGGATTTACCTTACCTGTGCCTTACAACATCAGGAAGAGCCCCCCTGCAAGCACAAGGTAAAATGTTGATATTCTTATGGAGGAGGCTGAAGAAAGTGTGTTTTTCCTTAGAGCTCAGTAGATGTCCAGTAACTTTCTGAGATGTACTAAATTCTTTGACATGTCAGCATGAAGTGAATTGTCCAATGCTGTACTTGAGATCTGGTAACAGAGCGATGTATCTTTAGATCATCACTCAGATCCCTGAACCACCTTTACTTCATGAGGATCTGAGGGCTTGGCTGTGATTCAGGCTGTGGATCTTGTGGTTTTTGATGTTCTGAGGATTCAGAGACTGCTGTGCAAAGAGGAAAGAGAAGCTTTGACTAATCTGATTTATGCAAGAACGCTCACCTTGAAGGCATTTTGAAGGTTATCTTCATAAAAAAAAAAGGACTGCCAACTTACACTGGAAAAAAAAATTGATTAGCAACTTATTTCTTGACATGACTGATGGACGAGTGATTACAATACATTATACTGCCCTTCTCAGCTGGTGTAGAATAACACAGCTTCATCCACTGAAGCCAGTAGGCTATAACAGTTCTTACAAGCCAAAGACTAAACTACTTTGTCCAAGCTCTTTATTTCCTGTAGAAGTCTTCCACTTCTTTGTGTCAGAAGAGCTCATCCACATATGAAACCCTTCTAGTTCCTGACCTTGTATTTAGTTGAGGCATCATGGAAAGTGAAAGGGGCTATTTTAGGGACATGATAATTGCATTAAAAGAGAATTCAGTCAGATTGCGGATACAGTGCAGAATGGCTCTGAAAGTCCAGTATGTGTGTACCATCATACAGTGATCATTATTGGTTTAAATGGCTGTAGTGCTCAGGACCCCAAGGGTGGGCAAAGCATGTAGTACTGCAGGCTCTGTAAGAAAAAGGTGAGCCTGTATTCTGCTATTCTTATTGATGCTGCACAGTGTCAGCAGGGAATTCAATTGGCAGAGACCTGACTGTTGCAGCCTTTGACTGGGCAATAGAATGACACAAACAGTGTGAGTCCTGAATGAATGGCTATTCCACAGCAAGGGGGGATGGAATGTTCCTCACATAGGAAGATGGAAGGGAAGTAGGAGGCAATCTACCCTGATTTTGCCCTGAACTTGCTACCTCTTCTTTGGTAACTAAAGAACCTAACAGGACAGAGGGTAGACAAACAAATAGACCTTTGCAGGATTACCTCTTTAATTTACTTTCTCCAGGCATCATAGTCAGCACTTGCACTTTTCTTCTGGATCTACTTTGATGGTATTCACACATATGACAGTTGGTGTGGTCAGAGATGACGTACAATCCAGTGAAAGGATGGTGTATTTCAGAAAGTGCAGGCTTCTTATTGAGAGGGTCTCATTAAGCTGACGTGCAAAGAAAATTACGCATCCTTTGCTTTTCACCAGTTTAATCCAAGAGCTGACTGAAATCTGCTAAAATTTAGATGCATTTTCCTTTCAGTCGGATTATCCTTTGAAACTGTGAGCAAACCCTGCCTGACAACACAAAGGAATTTTCCCATGGATCAGTTAAAGCTGACTCACATGAAAGACTTGCCCAAAGTGGTCATGCCCTCTGAGCAAATACCACAGGCATGAGGATCTCTACTCTTGGCCTAACAGCACTGTTAGGATTCCAGCAACCCAGCCTAGGAAGGCAGATTTTATTGGAGGAGGGGAGGTCGCCTACCTGTGACCCAGCCAATCTGCTCTGCTATTTCTCCATGTTGCTAACTTGCAAGGGAGGCGAACGGGTTGCGCTGTCACTGCACGTTGCAAGAGATTTCCTGCTCAGCCCCTGAAATACACCAAATAGCACTCGCTGTTTGCTTAAGCAGGTAAAGCACACAGCAAAAGTCACTGCTGTGACTCAAAGGGGAAAGAAAATCATCTGATCATTAAAGCTTTCAGCACCACGTTTTAGCACTGGAGTGAAAACCTAGCGGAAGCTACGCACCCTTCTAAGATAAATATTTCCTCTGCTGGAATTGCTGAGTGTGTCACAGATCAACAACCAGGAAGATGTGCTTACTATTGCTGCCATGTGTTTCTGGAGTGGTTTTCTTCTCTCATACTACTACTGAGAAGAGCTGCCCTGGGCTTGTTGTCATAAAGGCAAGCACATGCTAAACGAAGTGCCTGAAGAATGCACAAAGAAATGATGCAATAGAGACAAAACTGCTCAAAACAAACAAACAAACAAACAAACAAGCAAACAAGTGTAGCTTTCCATGGTCAGAGAGTCACATGGAGTTAAAGCTTCTGACCAATGTGCTGCTGACAGTTCAAAAGCATTTTGAACTAACCTTTGCATTGTTTCTCTGCACTTTATGGTTACTTTCTGGTGGTTTTTTTGGTTACTTTTTTAAATGTTTTTACTTTTGCTCAGGCAAAATAAAATAGGCAGGGCAATGGAACATGCTATTTCCAGCTTGCTTCTGCTTTTTTTCTCATACTGGTGTAGATGAGTCTTGTTTTTAAGCTCACAGCATTTCAGGAAGACGTTTTATTCATGGGTTATCTGCTCCTCACTTTCCACTTTCTCATCTCTGGTTGCTCTTGAAGAATTTTGGGCCTAAGTTATTTATCATTTTCCCTTTATATTTAATTTGGTCCATTTCTTTGCTTGAATTTGGGTTTTCAGTAAGATTGCATGTGATCTGTGCCAAGGTGGAGCCAAAGGCTCTTCCTACGTTCCTAAAACGTGTGGTACCAGGGGCAGCAGACTCAAAATTATGTTCCAGCTTCATTTAAACAGGAAAAGTCCAGTGGGTTTCATTCGGTTGTGTATAGCAGTCAATGGTACACTTGGTGGTAGTCCCTGTGTTATTTGTTTTAAATTATATTCAATTCCATGCTGTCTCCACATTCTCTGTTTCCAATATCCAGCAGATTTTTGTATTGACAAATGTGTGACATTTACAGGAAGCTTTTGTGGAGAAAACCTGAGGTTTTTCTGCATGGGCTGAGCATAGTTGTGGCTTCTGACCCTGGGGAGAGCTGTTTGAGTTAGGGATTATCCTATTAGATGGATGTTTCTAATAAAACTACCAGCAGCCAGAGAGCTTATCTGTATTACCACCATGCAGTTCCAGAGCTAACATCCCCCTCGACATGAAGAGGGTAAATCCTGAATGTCATCGTTCATTTTGAACTCACAGCAGGCTCAAGTTGTAACTGAGCTTCCACAGTGTCTGCAGCTGACCTGAATCAGGGCTACTACTCTGCCCCTCCTCACTCCCCTTCTGTAACCCACAAGGTAAGCTAGTCCATCCTGCTGAACCTGCAGCAAACCCCTTCAAAAAAGCAACTGAATTTCTGAATCTTTGAGCTTAGTGAGTTCTCTGTGGAATGAGCATCACTGCTGGTGTAAACAAAGGAACAAAAATACATAGCTACAGGCAGGAGTGATCCAGGGACCAAAGCAGATCTTAAATTAGGTTGAGTGAGCTGGATGGAAGGTGTGCCTTTTAAGGGGACTTGCACTTCTTCATGTAAATGCTGCTTCTGCTCCCCTTGCATTGAAAGCTGTCGTGTGGCCACTGTATGAATCACTTCCAGTGGCTTATCTGACTGAAAACTCATTTGGCAACTGCAAAGAATAGACTTCCTTCACACCAGGGAATGGAATTACTTGCTATAAGAGGGGTTGATGGTGACATTGAACATGAGCAGCAAGAATGGGAATAGATGGGCTGCAGGGAGCACACAGCAGCTCACTCAATCTGGCTTGGCTGAAAGAGGAGTCTGCACACTCTTGGGCACAGCTGCCTAAGACACTGGGGCAGACTACCCATCAATTTGGTTGTCTGGGCTGCTGTCATGTGCTAAGGCAGTGGAAAGCTAGCCCAGCTGGGTATCTTTCTGTTGAGTTAGCCACAACAGCTCACAGAAATGAAAGCAGTAAATGCTGAAGTACAAGTCTGAGAGAGCATGTGGCTAGGCAATGTGGGCAGGAGCAAGACCGTCTAAGATAGCAAGTGAAGCAAGGGCTATAAGAAGACAGTCTTTTTTGCTAGACCTCCTAAAGCCATTGGGAAAGCATAACAGCTTTCACATCACCCAGTTCTAGTGTAGACATTGGATAAAAGTTTTCCATGCTTGTTTTGGGTTTGTTTTTTTTTTTCCTGTAGAAAGCTATATTTCTCCATATGATGGCAAATTGGTGAGATCACTCCTAGCCTTTGGTACGCTTTTTTTAATAGTGCATTTGTTAGTGGAGCTGTGATAATGGAGACCATGAAACAATGCGCCTTCACTGAAACCAGGTGTGACCTCCTAGGAACCTCTCCTAGAAGGAGGAATTGGTGGCAAATGTGTTCCAAAAGAGCAGTTTCTTTCTTACTTTTTTGTTTGTTTGAAAAGAGCCTGGTTCCTCTGCCAGAAGAATATTTTCTTTCCACGTGCCTGTTATTTGTGAGTCCAGAAGAAACTACTGATGAGAGCTGGCCAGGTAACAGAAACCATACTGGAGCAGAACTGGGGCAGAGTTTGAATAAGCAAGTACTGCTTTTCAGAAATGGCTGGAAGCATTCATCCCCCCTTCTTTTGGGCTGAAACTGTTTGCCATGCTCACCCATGCCTGTGGAGACATATACTGCTGGAGCCCAAGCCAGGCAAGGTTGGCTCTGGCAGCTTGGACAGCAGCCCCCAGTGCTTCAAAAGCAGCATGAGTGCCCTGCTGCCCTGGCTCCTCACCTCCTCATTGCTTCCTCTTTGTTTTCTCCTTGTTGTGATTTATTGGGCTGGGTTCTGTGGCTGCTTCTTGGCTGAGTGCAGCTAAGGTATGCAAATTGCTTTTTAACAGCTAATACATGCACACATACTTAAAAAAAAAACCAGCTAAACAATATGGTCATCAGTGAGTTATAGGAGATCAAGAAAGAATCGAGAGGTGAAAGTCAGTGGCTGGCTAGCCAAGTCCTGACTGTGATTAAGGCTCTGTTCAGAATAAACTTAGCGGAGAGCAGGTTTGATAGCTTCAAAGTAGGATATTGAAGGAGGGGACTGCTTCCCGGGCTGTCATACACACTCTGTGATCAAAACTTCTCAAGATCTATCATACTTACTTTTTACAGAAATTTAAAAACCAACAGCACAGTGTTTCAATCTCCAGCAAAATCTTCTACCTTGCCCTGAGCTGGTCAATTCTGAACAATGGATAATGACCACATCAGGAGAATTTATTGTAGCTAATTTCTCAATTTCTGTTGTCAAAGCATCAGAAAGAACAGTGCAGGGGTTTTTAAGCATTGCCTGAACTGTATTTGCCTTTCAGTGCTTGACATAGTGAGATTTACTCCCCAGTCTGCATTTGGACTTGTTTCTTGCTATGCTCAATGTTCCTGGTTTCCAGGAGTCTCCTGACTACCCAATCTAAGAACAAGTTTGGAGTAAAAGCATGGATTTTTCCTCTTTGGCTCTGCAGATAAAGTTTTCTCCTCCTTTCCCAAGGAGAAAGTTTTCATTTCTCTGTGTCACCAAGTGGTCTGCCCTGCCAGGCTGATATTGAGGTCGGTCTGATTCAAACCTGAATGTTAAATACCTTAAAGAAAAAGACCAAACCAACCCAGAAAAACCCAATCAAAACGCAGGTCAGCTACACACAAAGTCACCTGGATGAAAACCTTCAAGTGGCAGTTGGAGTTCAGCCAAAGCCGGCATGGTTGTATTCCACTGCCTGGTTGCGCTGCCTGCCAAGCCCTTGCAGAGGGAACAGCGTGCAGTGCCTGCTTGTCCATGGGCACATGCCTCTGCTTTGCAAAAGAGCTGTCTGGTTATGTGTAAGGTGGTGGCACCCATCCTTCTTTCATCATCACCAAGGCCAAAGGTGTACTGTAACACATTTTCCAGCATGAACACATGCTAAGCAAAGTATTTTCATACCTCAGGCATACATGCCAAAGATCCTTACACACAGAGCTGACAGTTCCTCTCTCCTGCTTCCCATCTGTCAGTCCCAGCCCCAACACCTTTCCTGAGCTTGCCGGGTATGAGCCAGCCACTTGTGAAGTTACAGGCTTCAAATGGTATGGCTTAAAAACCTTGTTACAGGAAAGAACTTTTGTGAGTGCCTGTTTTGTGAGTGCTTGGCTTTCTCTTCCTTTTCCTTCTCCTTCTCCTTCCCACCCCGAAGTCCCCTTGCCCTATTCCAAATTTCTTCTACAAGGCAGCAAAGTGCAGGCTTCTGCTTGGGAAACATGGTGTCATTCATTTCTTTGATGCAGTGGTGCAACTCCGGGGAACAGACCTGCAGTATGTGGGTCCAAAGGGATTCTCTGTTTCTGAGCTCCATGCCCACAACCACTGATGTTTATACAGCAAATACAATCCATATCAGTCTGCCACATTGTGAAACACTACAGTCCTTGGAGAAAAGAAATGAAAGAGTCACGGCAGGTAGGTTCAGGGTGAGAGCTGCAAGAAGGTGCAATTATCTCTACGTGCAACCTGCTGGTTTTGCTTCTATTACTGGCGGCTGGAGGTGGCAGTTGATGCTCTCGCTTTAGATCTCACTGCTGATCTTGAGACCTAGGCTGCAGAAAGCCAGAAAACTGGCCATTAGTCTCAGGGCTCACTTGGATATTTTCTTTGTGCTTTGTTTGGTTTGTTTTTTTTGTTGTTGTTGTTTTTTTTGTTGTTGTTTTTTTGGTTGTTTTGTTTTTCTTTTTTTTTTTTGCCTATACTGCCTTTGGTCCTGATTTCTTCATCCTGCTCCTCTCTGTTGCTGAAAACACTCAGCTGTTCTCACTGCAACCCCCACCCTAACCTCTCTCTTCTTGCTCTTTTTACCTTCACACCCATCACTTTAATGTTCTCTTCTGCATCACTTCTACATCTGTTTCTCATCCTTTGTCTCCAATAATGCCTCTATCATGGCTCATTTTCTAGTGTAAATCTATGAAATCTTAACTTTAAGTGATGAATTAAAAAAAGTAAGTGCAGGTTTATAAAAGCCATCAGGTATCTAGCTATTTGCCTAGGCACTGCGGTCATGTATGAAACAGAGGGAAGAAGGCACTCAAGTTCTGCTAATCTTCTGTGGAAGTTAAACACCCAACCCTATTAATACATTGTATTGTACGTTTTTAGTGTGCATTTGTATTAGTACCTGATGTGTCTTTGAGTATTTACATAATTCTGGAAAGCCATGGCTGATGTGGTTAACTTTAGTCTTGTTTTCATAGCTTTTTCTGGTGTGATTTTCCACACCTTGTGGTTCTTGATGCAGAATGAAAGTTCCCTGGGGCTGGGATTGCATCCTCCAGCAAGTTTGTACAGGTTTCGGAGCATCTTACAGGCATGGAGGCATTACAAATAAACACAGCTAGAAAGCCCAGTCTTACCATTCAGACTGTCAGCTGTAGAAAGCCACCAACACCCAGAAGTCCTCTGGTAAAGGAATGTGAAATAAAAAGCAAACAAATATGAATAATCATACTTCTGGCTAAGATGTTACCAAAAATTGCCAATGACAAGCCACAAGATTCTGTGATTCATCCAAGCATCCAAAGAAGTACTTACAAGAAGCCACATGACTAATTATGCTAGAGGTCAGGGACACTTCTGTGCACTCTACATATGCAATTATATACTTTACAAAACCCAAACCTTGTTTTGTTAAGATGGATAATAAATGCTGTGCTGTTATTGAGAGAAGGGTATGAATTGCTTGGAAGAACAACCTCCTCCCCTTGGAGTCATTTATTCTTTTCACATTACCTATCACACTATCTAGAAATAGTACAAAACCCCCCAAAGAGCACAGAATGGAATGTGGAAGGTCAGAATTGCCTCCTGCCCATGCTGATTTTAGTGTGGTGGCATTTTATGTGGGTGACTTAAACCATGTTATGCACATGAAGGCAAAAGCTGATCTTGGCTTCCTAGCTGAAATTTTGTGAAACAGCCCAGATGGGTGGGATGGGAATGCAAGCAGAGAAGCTGATGAGCCTCCTGTCAGCTGGAATGTGGCTTTAAAAGCATTAATATGGTTTCACTTTGGAGGGAGAAAATCAAGTCTAAATTTGAATGTGTTTGATGATACTATAAGCCATATGAAGCCATAAGCTAATTATCACAGGAAACTTCCATTTCAGTTATTTCAGCAAAATTTCAGTGCCTGTGTACCTTTGAAGAGCCGGAACAAAGCAACTGGGTTTTGACTTTCACAGTTTACCAAATGTGGCATTGATGGTGAGCCGTATGCTGATGTAAAGGACAGAGCTATATTTGTTTAAGAAACCTTCAGGCTGAATTTCCAGCTTTGTGAGTGCTGAGAGAGAGGAAAAGGGGAAGCTCTGAGGAAAACAAATGTTTCCTGAACTTTGAGTTTCTTTGCTTTTATATATTACCAGATTTTTCTGTGATGTGACCAGTCCTCCTTTATAAACTTTGCTTTATCTCAGTGACTTTTTTGCATCTAGGAAATGATTAAGCTGTCATATTTGGGGACTGGAAAGAGCAAAGGGCTGAAAAAGTTTGTTCTACCTGTCAAGTTACTCAGTTACAGCTGAGTTCTTTTGCAGACATGCATTTCCACTGGTGTACGCACACACCATGTGCTGGCCCTTGCCTGCTCCTCACACTATAGGAGCTATAGGTATAAAAATATATACATATAAATCTGTATGCATAAAAAATGTATTACCTGTTGAGGAGGACTGTGGGCCTCAGCAAAGTTCCCTATTACTTATTAGCCAGCCAGTGATCTGGCCTGTCTCTGTCCTTGGCAATAAAACAAAGATGAAAGTTAGCCGCTTATTTGGAGGCAGACTTGAAAGTACAGTAGCTATCTCAGGCCCTTGCCTTATCAAAGGCTGGGGCAGCAATAACAGTACAAGATGGAGCAACAAGGACGTAGTGGGCTAGGCTGTCAAACAGTTACACCTTGTGCGCAAACAGCAATTTCACATCCCCACGGGCACCAAAGCACAGTTGGCAGCTGAAGGCAAGCTGCAGCATATGGTGCCTAACCCTGGTACCAGCCTCCTTCTCCAGGCCTGGGCACAGGGGCAAGGTTGGGCAGTGCATTGCCTCCCCAAGTGGGGCAACCTTTCTGGTAGCTAGATTGAGAAGTTCAAGGCTGCCAGGCACAGCTTGTGCTCCATGTTACCAGCAGAAGTTCAGCTGTCGCCAGTCTGGCTCTGCTGAACCAGGAAAGTTAGTTTGCTCTGTCTTCAACTGAGTCCCACAGGTCAGCCCTGTTCGGGCTGATAGCAAATGGCCATGAGGACATCCTTCTTTATGGATGTTCGAGCTGTCATCTCAAATGGTACAAGAGGGTGGGATGTGGGAAATGTCACACTTGTGTTTTATGGGCAGTTGATCATCCTTTCAGTGGTGACCATTAGAGTTTTGAACTTCAAGCTTCCTCAAGCAAAGTGTTGAAGCCATAAGGAGTCTAGTTGACCCTGGTGGGGAACAAGTCAGTGCACTTAGCACTGACTTGAATCAATAACTTGAACAAAGAGACAAGGCCTCTCTTAAGAAGAAATAGACTGAGGTATTGAATCACTCAGCTACAGCTATTGTTTGCCTCATAGAATCACAGAATGGTTTGGGTTGGAAGGGGCCTTAAAGATCATCTAGTTCCAACCTCCCCTCACATGGCAGGGAAACCTTCCATTAGACCAGATTGCTCAAAGCTGTTGAAGACACAGCATTCACAACAGAAGACATTGAACTGACAATAGTAATATAGAAATATTTGTCTTGGGTCAGAGAACCTTAATCACAGGAGGACACAATATCCCATAATATTCTGTGACATTTCCACTGCAAAATTATGGTGATGAGATGGGTCAATGTACAGAGATTTGGTAAAAGTATCTTGGTAAGTTTTACAGAGCTTTTAATAAATTAGCTGAATATAGAATTCTCAGTGGATAACTTTACAAGTCTCAGTGATACTTGAGGCAGCAAAAGCCTCTCAGGTTTGCATGTTGCAAAAGACCTCTCAAAAAAAAATCTCCAAGTGGGTTTTCTACAAGCAAGTGTCAGATGTGCTTAGAAGCCCATCTGTATTACGCAGCTGATGTTTTGGGCAACCTTGAGAGCTGCTACACAGCATTATATAAAATGGTTTGCTTCATTTCAATCCCATTAAGAAAATTCTTGGAAGTTTCTTAAACAGCAGTAACTATGGTGCTGATTTGTTTCATTTTGCGGCCATGAAGCAGGGTCCTGAAGACAGCCAACATGATGGGAGAGCTGCTGGCAAGTGAGAGATTCTTCTTATGGGTAAATGAAGGATGTTTTTGAAAACTTAAGCTTGGAGCATTTTTAATTATTTGCATCTGTCATGCTAATGGTCAGTATTAATAGTAAAGACAAAGGGCTTCTATCACATGTTTAACCTGAAGATGTCTGGGGTGTCAGGGGAAGAGCAGGAACATGGGAAATAGGCCTGGAAAAGACATCTGAAATAGCTGAGTCCTGTTTCCTGATGCCACGGGAAACTACACAGTGTAATTCCTTTCATACATTGATCTTTCTGTTGTTGATTTTTGTTTTTAAATGGGGTAGAAAGTTTTCTCCTGCTGCTGCTCTTGGAAGCTTGTCCAGAACTTCCTTCCTCTGATGGCTTGAAACAGTCTTCTGATTTCTTGCATCCATTTCTCTAAGGACAGCTTACATGAATTACTCTCTCTGAAAGCTGTCTTTAGCTTAAGTAGCTGTTCTCTGTCCTGTATTTTCAGAAAGAAAAGTTCATAAACCTGCTGAGATTTCTTTTTCCTAGACTTAAAAAAAAAGCTAAATAAGGCATTTCATGTTGGCTTTTTACCAAGAGATCACCTGTTCTATTTGTATTAATTTCCTTTGGTAGAGATAACTCAGTCCTGCTTTTGGAAATTATCACTCTTATAATGGTTAGAATTTTCAGGACCTTTTTCTTCCTGATAGTTACTATTTTTTTTTCCTGTACACCTTCTCTGAAGTCCTCTTGTGCAGCTCTTCAAGTGTGAGTTCACCATCACTGAACTTGAGTGACCAGAACTGCATGCAGCAAGAGGTCTCTTAAGAGTACCTGGAATAGAAAATATTATTAGTCACTTGCAGCCAGTGACCTACCAGTTTTGAATTAAGCTTCTTTAAAGGCATTGCCTAAGACTTTTTATTGAATTATTACATATTAGTATTTGCAGCATTTTGGAGTGTAACTGCTTCTGCCAGTTTTGATGCACTGAGCTTCATCAAGTTCACTTTTGCTAAGGATAGAACCGCTTCCATACCTACAGAATCCCTCATGTTTCCCATACTGTCTTTTCCTTCCATATTCAGCCTTCTCCAGGCTGCAGGCAGCTGCAAAGAAACTATACAGGTTTTAGACCATGTCTGAAAGCTGCCTAATCTCTGCCTCATGTTCTCCCTCTTTGTACAGCAACATCTGCTACTTGTTTCAATTTCCTTTCATGCTCTAACTCAGCTCAGCTTGGAGAAAAATTCTCACTTTAATCTCTAAATGTTTTGGACTCCAAGACATAGCTGTCTCTGCTGATTAGTCTATTTTCACAATCCTAGTAACTTACTCTGAACTGATTATTCATCCAGGGAGGTATGAATGAATTTTGAGCCAGCAAATGGAGAAAGAATAGGAGCTATGCAAGTTCACCCTATATTAGCTTCATCCCTGTATTGCTTGTGGGTAAAATTAATACAGAGACGTTTGACTGCATTTCCCATGAATCAATAGCAAGTGTATTGGTAAATTCTGAGAACAGTTTTGCCCCTACTGAACACCCTCATGGTGAAAACAAACTAAATTAAAATTGCCTCCAAGATTTTCTTTTTCCTGTCCTCAGCAGCAGTAAAAACTAGAGGCCTCTCACTGAAGTGACGGGAGCTGCTGGATAAACTGAGAGAGGAGCCGAGCTACTAGTCCTTTGTGGTGATTCAGATGGATAATTAGTCAGGTAACAATTCCACTGTTGAAAGGTCTGTGAGGCTGGGATCAAACCAACTCAGCACTGCAGGCAACTGTCATGAGATAAAAAGATAAGATGAATGAGTTTGTATAGCACTTGGAATGCACAGAGACCAATATAGATGTAAAATATTATTACTAAATGTACTAGCACTCTGTCATGAGGAGATTTCCTGCAAAAGCAACTGAATGGATAAACTCCAGAGACTTGGATAGATCATGGAAATAAATCATGTCAATAAAGAAGTGCCCTTTCCTGGGCTGCACCCTATTCTCCCTTAACAATGTCCCCTGGGCAAGGTTTATACCTGCAAGCAGTGGCCATAGCAACACCAACGATGACAAATAGAAGAGCTCACTTGTGCCAGGTAGGGGAAGCCCGGAGGGACAGAACTCCCGGTTTCCATCACAGTGAAGAACTGCTGATCTTTCTGGCAGTGCCAGACAAGGGCTTCACACTGGGAGCTGCCCAGTAAGGGGTGGGCTGTGCAATTGGTGAGGTAAGGGTAATGCTAGACCCACTGGGACTCTTAATATTCAACCACACAACAGAGACAGATACATCTGTCTACCAAAACATTTAAGAGTCCTTTGGCAGCTAACTTTGTGCACGTTGCCCTTCTGCCCCTCGGATGGCTCCTTTGCTCCAGGCAGCAACATAAGGTGGGTGCTGGAGCAGATCCAAAGCCCCAGTGATCCAACCTGCTTGGAGGCTGAACACTGTCAGAGCCCCATCCATGGTAGTTACCATGCTTGCAGAGTGTTATGCCAAGCACTTTGCTGGCTGAGTCACTGTATGTATAAACTTTCCCATGATCATCTGGGCAGCTTTCTCATTCCCTCAAGCACAAAGCTTGTAATTGGGAACAGAGCCATTAAGACAAATTTCTGCGGGCAGAAAGCAACAGATATGCTCAAGTGACTTATTCATATTTACCACTCCAATTGTCTGTTCTGACAGAGCCACTACACAATCTCTCCCAAACCACAGTCAGTTTAGCTGATGTTTCAGACATGTACCAGCAAAAGCAAAAGGATTACTACTGGATGATGTGGGGATCAATCACATATCCAAGGCACAATTCAGGACTCAACCTTGCTAAGTTTATTCTTGTACATTGTGCTTTTATCACTCACTTTCTTTCCCATCATGGTTTTATACCATGAGAAATTCTCACTGGAAGATTTGACATCCCATGCTTCTCTTCCCAGACGCAGAGAGAAAAAGAATGGCTGGCTGGGAGCTACCATAAACTCATTGGTATAGAGTTTTCATACCAGCAGGCTCCTTTGCAATGCTTTGGTATACCCGATTGCTGTGGTGCTGCAAAGACCCCTACTGCAAAGTGTACCAGGCTAATTGAGAACACAGGCCTAAAAATAGAGGTGTCTGGGAAGTGATGATTTTCCCACAGCAACATCAGGTTTTCATAAAAAAACCTAAAAGCACGAAAGTTTTAAGTATAATGCAGAGAGGTTTTGGGTTACCAAGCTTAGGTTTTATGTTCTTCTTCTGACCAACACTGAATATTTTTGTTGAAAACTCAAAAAATATTAGTTTCCCAAATAAAACCACAGCTACTGACAGAATAAATTTAAAAACTCATTAAAATGTTAGGTTCAACTTACGCTTTTCCCCTGCTCACCTGCTTTCCTGCTTCTTCCATTTTTCTGCTTTCTGCCTGCCCTCTCCTTTTCATGTGCAGCCTGCTTGCTGGTTCCTATGTGGTAACAAATCCCACTAAGGCAAACTAGCACTTCCAGCTTCCTTCTTAACTCAATTCTTCCCTCACTTCTTTTTCTCTTTGCTCATATTTGTTACTGCTTTTTCTTTCTCTTTTCTTTACGAAAAACAATCTTTCACTTATCTTTTCCATATCACATTCCTCCCCTCCCTTTTTTTCTTCAGTACTTAGATGTCTCTAATGATCTTTGTTCCTTTCTGGTTCTATCTTTTGTTCTTTCTGTCACCTTTCATACCTGCACTTTCATTTCCTAGTCTTCTCCCTATACACTAATGTCTGTTGGCAATCTTTCCCATCTGTGTCTCTGAATGGCACATATTCCATAGGGATTTAAAAAGGATATGCAATTTTCAATCAAAACCGAAGAGCTCAAAAAATAAATATCATTTTATCAATTTTATGTGTGGAAAGACTACAGGCAGAAATATTGACTAGTTTGACCAAAGCAATGAAGCAACTCATCATTAGATCTGATGTCTCCTTCAGACCATGCTGTGACAAGCCTGTTAGACAATTTTGCTCATTCTACTGCTGTAATACTCTATTTTAAGTGTGCTTTGATGCTGGACTTCTGCAGACTTCAACCCTACTTTACTTTCATCTCCCACCACTTGGAACTTGCAAGAGAAGCTCTTCTTCATGTCTGATCACCAGGCAGTCACAGAATCAGCTTGCCTGAGGACTGCTGGGTAAGAAAGCACAGCCTTAAGCATCTGAGGCCACTACTTGTAGCCACACAGAAGTAGATTAAAATTAGTTGTGAAAATATCCAGGAATCTTCTTTCTACTATCGGAGGCAAGGAAGGATACAGATTCAAGTGCGTGGGGCAGAGGCATGTGAACACAGTCTGAGGAAACAAAGCCAAACCATCATACCTGCAGGAAACTTCATATAAGGCAGCATGAGCTGGGCTGCTGGGAGAATAAATAGTCCGACCTTAGGAGAAGAAACAAGAATGAGTTCACTGACACACAGCGTTTTCATTTGGGGTGCTTAGGCTGGGTTTCGGATTCACTGACCTGGCTTTTTTTTCATGCGAGTTTGAGTTTCAGAATGAAAGCTTGCATAATGGTAACAGGCCTGTGAGAATAAAGAAGAAACTTGCCCCTGCTGCAGGCTGTGAAGGGTTAGTACTTGAAGACTGCAAATTACTTACATGTGCATGATGTGTGTGAGTGGAGGATTTTTTTAATCTTAAAACTAAAATATGTATCTGGGTCCAGTCTGTTGGGCATGTAAGTACATCATATCTAGGAAGTTTTTTCTCTTGGATGCTGCAGATGAGAGAAATCTGATAAACCTTGGAATGCATTTCCAAGCAAAACTTCCTAACTTTGAAGGGCCGCAGTGATTCTATTTTGTGTTAGGGCCATGTGTTAAATATAGATCTTCTATTTCTAGTTCAAGCTTTCTTCTCACCACCCCAAATGAGTTCAGTATATTTTCAAGGAAAAGAGATGGGCTAAGCACAGTTCAGATCAAACATAGCATGGGTTTTGTGCTTTTCCTCATCCTTTCTGGGAGGCTCAGACATTTCCAGAGGAGAGGGGTGGGAGATAACTGCATTCCTCAGACAATTGAATCCTTTGCTTGCATGGCACCAGCTTGGGCTCAGCAATCTGTACAACGCAACCCTCATGAAGACCATGTTTGAGGAGGCACTGGAGCATGGAGGTGAACATCTACAATGAGGTGTTTTTCCTTGAGGTGAGAATGGTGTTCATCCCGCAAATCACACAGCGGACCTCAGAAACAGCAACTAACTCTTGTGTAGGTTACCTTGACACCTTGGCTTTCATGCAGCTTTCATTCTGTGCCACCCACCCTTCTCAGGGCTGCAGTCCTGTCAGCTCTTGTACACTAAGCATGTTTGGTCTTGAGTGGAAAACCAGCAGAGAGGAGATAGTGCTGGAGGAAGTGGGGCTGGTGACTCAGTGGGTAGCATTCTTCCCTCTGAGTCAGTATTGAACCAAGCACCCATATGTGCTAAGGAGGGCTTGCTCTACTAAAGCTGCTGACTTTTGGACATGACTAAGAAACCAAAGTCCTAACCACTTATGGTTATTGAAATATCTGCGGTCCTTTCTCAGCAGCAGTGGCATTTACCCAGTATCCTGATCACATTCCAGTGTGGAAAATGTATTTGACTCACCTCCAGCTACCTCTGTTACTTGATTGAAACACTTAATTCTTCGTTACTGCAGCACAATGTGTTAGTAAGAATATGCATATTCCATGTTGCTCTTTGGCTTTAATGTTGTCCAAAATGGCTTGGATACACACGATAAAACTTTTTTCATATGCTGTTTTTCTTACATAAGGGATATCCTGGGCATGCTGCCCATACATGCACAGTTTTCCCACAGATATAATCAGAAATATGCATAGGTAAAAAGCACATCACATTCCTCAAATCCCAGGTTGTCTGCCGGGGGGTAGCTCTTGACTTGATCATGCAGAGTCCTTTTGTCCCCATCAGTTCACTGCAAAGTGCAAGTACTATTTAGTGTCACAGAGGCAGCAGCCTTCACCGGAAAAAGCTGCTAACAAGGCAGCACGCTTGGTCTGAATAGGACCACATTCTCCTCTGTGTCCTGTTACCATTACCATTCACAGCAAAAGCGATCTTCAAAGGCAACCAACTCAGAAACGTTTGTGCTTGAGCCCACTTTGTACCCGCTTTTCTCATTGGCATGACTGATGTGCCTCAATACATGCTTACCAGTGATGGAGGAAAAGGCCTTGTATGCCAGCATGGAAACGCACATGCTACCCAACACTTGCTTTGTTTGACATGTGATGACAGCTCTTTATAGGTGTCTGAGAAAAACAAATGAATGAAGAAGCAGTTCCTGGTGGCCTCTGCCAGCTGTTGACAATACTGAATCATTTGCTTTTCCTGAAACAGACCTGATGCCTCTTGTGGGTGATGTAGCGCGTAGGTGTTGTGTCAATCAATAAAAATTAAAAGTTGCTGAAGGGCAGGAACAGCAGCTGTGAGATTTCTTACTGCTTTTTGTTCACAGGGAAATGTATCAGACTCTGCTTAGAGGCTTGTGTGATTTACTGTTGCATTTATCTCACACGCTTAGCAAGGACTCTAACAAGCAGATTGATTTTTGACCACAGCTTTTAAAGGTGTAAGATAAATGGTTCATTCATAATAAACTTGTTTGTGAAACCTTGTTTAGCGTCTAAGCAGGTGTCCTGATTTGTAAAAACTGCTAAGACAGTTTGCTCTGTGGGAACATTTTTATTGTTCAGTCCAAGTCAGTCTCCCTCATAATTCTGAAATTCACAGGCGTAGAGGATAAGGGATGAATGGATGAATGATTTCACTCCCTTTGTGTCACAGGCAACTGCATCATTTATAACAATAACAAGCTCTATATAACAGCATAGATCTTTATAACAACATCAAGCTCATCTTAAAAGTAAGTAGGGCTTTTATCCATGTGACTCTGTTCAGAAGTCTGTGCCAGAACTTCATGGGTTTGATGACTGTGCATTTCTCCTCATGGGTGAGGGTGTTTGGACTCTCCATGCACCAAAGGGCTAGAAGTCTCTTACAGTAACAGGACGGATCAGGCATTCAGGTAAAGTATATTTCCAAAAGCATCAAGAAACACTTGTTAGCATGGAGAATGTACAGTCTGGTGATGTACAGAAGCCCCAGCTGCTCAGAGACCCTTCTCTGGGGTCAGATAGCAATCAATGTGTTCATATTCGAACAGGATATCTAGCTGCTTGCACTGGCTAGAAACTCTTTTCTTCTTCACTCCAGCACCTTTCCCTGAACTACAAGCAGCATGAGACTTGCAACATAATGCTGGGAAATAGAGTCAGAGGTAACCAGCAGTTCTGGAAGTCAAAGCTGGTGATGCAGTACTTCTATGTCTGTTAGCCCCAAGCAGTAAAGAACTAATTTCTGCAGTCAGAGTGTCATTCATTGTCAAGGCCTGGGAGTGGCAGCTTTTCTGCAGAAGCTTCTTGCATCCAAAGGGGGCACAGTCCCCTGCAGGAAGCAGTGGACACCAACCATGGGATGCCTCATGATTCTTATCTCTAGTATTAAGCAAGCAGGGAGAGAGTAAAGCAGTGCTCCCCTCCTGCAATGCTTCAATGTTAATACACCAGCAAACCCCTTATGCATGAAAACAATCAAATACCTATATTTAGGTATTCCTAAGATAAGAGAGGCTTGAAACCTCTTTACCATAAGGTCCAGTTAAAAAATTTCTATTGAAAGTGTTCTTCAGCAGGAAGAAGCATTTCAGACAGAGCAGATCTAACAGAAGAGTGAATTTGGTGAGAAAATGTCTTCATGCCTCAGAATATTTAGACATTTCACTGGGAAACAGGAATGTCACTGACAAAAGGACACATGCTGTGCAACATGTTATTCTAACACAACACGAGAACTTCTGCCATGGAGCCCTGGAGGTGATACCCCAAGCTGTCTAGCATTGCCATGTTGCTTTGTCTTTATAATAACTTCCCTAAAACATCCATGGTCCAAAAAGTAGCCTAATGATGATCCACAGCCAGTAGGGCAGAAGGGGCAAATGAGGCACCCAGAATTAGACTGTCATAACCTGGCATATCTACCTCATTTCATATTTCATTTATTGGGCAATGTATCTGAGGTTTTGGCTTTCAGTCAAAAAAGAGGATTTTCCCAAGAGGAGAAATTGGATGAGGAATTAATGAAACCCCATAAAATGACCAAAACACCTCCCAAGCACTATTTTCCACTATTCATATTTTAAAGAATTAATCACGGTTTTAGTGCAAGGAATAACTGTACTCTAGCCCTACGGTTATGAACTGCATAAGCTATTAGGAATTTTCCATTTCTAACTGATTGTGATCTCACGTCAGTGTAACTCTGCTCACTTTAATGGAATTAGTTCAGAATTACTCTGATGTGAAAGCAGAACAAGGTCCTGTGTTTCTATAACTATTTATACTACACATATGCCTCTGTGAGAAGCAGCTTTTAAGAGAATACAGTGGAATTTAGAGGCCATTTTTCATCAGTTCAGTTAATCAGTTTACTCTGGCCTACTGATCACTTCTGCTGCTTTGCATGGGATTGGCCTTATAAGTGAGGCCAGCTTTACAGGGAAAGAAAATATCCTTTATAAATCCAGCTGGCATCATTAGGAGAAAACAGGCAAGTTGGGCAACTATAGAGTTTTTTTCTAATATTTATAAAGACAAAGTTTTACCTGTAATGAAGCATTTATTGTTCTATGTTACAGTTTTTAAGAAAAGATGGGTTGCAGTTATAAGATCCTAAGCTGGAGCTTGATTACTTCTGCTTTTGTCAACAGGAAACTAGTGCTGAAGGTTTGTAGAAACACCCTAAAGTCCTCACTTACAATAAGACATATGTTTCTCATCTGACTTAAATACATAAGCCTGTGCTTAGCTTTAAGCATCATGAATAGTATCACTGAGACAATAAGCATGTTTGCATGGTCTGAGGCACTGTGAGGATTGTGCATCCTCTTTATTGCAGATTTCCAGGAAGCATCAAGAGGATCCACTGCCTGGCTCTTCCCTTTTGCTTCAGCCTTATTGCCAAAGGAACTTCCTAAATATTGTGTTAGCAGACTTGTTAGGCTGAGAAGTGGTCTTCAGTGGTTTCTTAGCTGCACTGTGAGCATGGGGAGATGGGGCTAAAGGAGTAGAAAGGGCTAAAGCTCCTTCTCGCTAGCTCCTTCCTGAATGGTATGTCTAGCACACATATGAATGGTAGAATGTGGGTCATACAGTCAGAAAGTCACAGAATAATTTAGATTGACAGACATCTCTGAAGTCCAGTGCTTCACTTAAAGCAAAGGTAATTTCACTTCTAATAAAGGTTTTTCAGTATCTTCTCTAGCCAAGTTCTGAATATCTCAATATTTGTATGTAATACACCAGTAGGTGCAGGACCAGTTATCTGTAATGGAACAAAACAGAAATAGGCTTGAGAGATGGAATGAGATGTGGTTCAGGGTTGGAATCAAATTTGAAATGTACTTAAACTTCAGGGATTTTGTACTGTTGCCTTGGCCTTTTTCTTTAAGGGTCTCTTAAAGTTACTTTAAATTGAGAGGAACAGTTTAAGCATTCTAATTCCATAGGGCTGAATCCAGCAGTTATCAATATCCCTAGAGGAAAAGAAGTAGCTTCTGCAGCCTCTTGATTAACTGAGCATAAAATGAGCCACCCTCCCCTTGCTGTTTTAATTAGATACGAATGAACCAGTTCAGACCACATAAAAATTGACTTCTGACTCCTCTGCGTGTACATTAACCACTAGGTCACGGTTTTCTTTTCTTCCCTGAGAAAACCAATTTTCTCAGAAAGGGAATGCCATTTAGAAGTACTCCCACCATATTTTTCTCCATGCCGGCACTTCCTTATGCAAGGAACCTCCAAGAGGCGGGAAGACCTGTGTGGAAGCAAGTGGGCGCTTCTAGACGGTCATCTGCCGCCCTGAGAGCTGCGGAGGAGTGGGACGGAGCCGAGCTCTTCCCATGCGGAGGCAGCACGGGGTGGTTTTGGGGGGCGGTCCGACTGCGTTAGCACGGGCACCGCTGCCCTCTGCTGGGGGGGACACGTCCCGCCCGGGCACCCGCCTCCTCCATCCGTCCCGGAACAGGCACCTTCGTTGACGGCTGAGCTCCAGCGGGGTCTCTGCAAGCCGCTCACTGCCTTTGGGTGCCTCGAGTTCAGTGGTAGAGCAGCGCGCGGCTTCTGCAGGGGCGAAAGAGCTTACAGAGAGTGAGAGCTTCCATTGCACCAGCTTAGCAAGCACATATGTCCTGGATGATATCCCAGCATACCCTCCAGGATGGCAATGCAGCTTTGCTTCTTCCTCACTGAGGAATGAAAGAGTGTGTGTGTGGTTTTGCTGAGAAGGAACAGTCGTACCGCAGATTTATCCATCCCATGGTAACTTCTATGATTTGTATCACAGAAGTTTGTCTTGAAGGAGCTCTGATTTCAGTCCTTCATCAAATTACAGCATGGTTTGGGTTGGAAAGAACCTTAAAGCTCATCTAGTTCCAACCCCCTGCTATGGGCAGAGGCACCTTCCACTAGACAATGTCACCCAAGGTTCTGTCCAACTTGGCCTTGAACACTGCCAAGGATGGGGCAGTCACAGCTTCTGTGGACAACCTGTGCCAGTGTCTCAGCAGACTCACAATGAAGAACATCTTCCTCATAGTTAATGCTTCGAAAGAGGTAGTTTCACAAAGAGGGAGGAAAATGAGGAGACAAGTCTAAATTTACCACTTAATTTCAGAGAAGTCAATAAAAGAAATGAATGAAAGCTGTGGCGGGTTAAATTATCTTATTATTGATTATATCTAATCTAAATCTTCCCTCTGTCAGTTTAATGCCATTCCCCCTTGTCCCATCACTACATGCCCTTGTAAAAAGTCCTTCTCCAGATTTCTTGTCGGTCCTTTTAGGAACTAGAAAGCTGCTATAAGGTGTCTCCAGAACCTTCTCTTCTCCAGGATGAACACTTCCATTTATTTGTGATAAATACCTAACACCAGCATTCCTACTGATGCTCTTGCAGCAGTTGGAATATACACTTCATAAGAGCTGGTACATCCTGCATTTGAGAGACATGCAGGCTGGAATCACATCCTACAGCACCTCATTTGACCGTAGCCATCACACAGGTGAAATACTGAAGTAAGAAGAGAAAGAAAATGGTGTGGCAAACACCTTGAGAGAGATCTGAAGACAAGTTTCCATAAAACCATCTTTCATGTTGCTTGAAGCAGAAAATATATGTAAATCCCTGTATTACCAGGATGTTGCCTGCAGAAGAAAAATGCTGTAGTTAGGAACTGCACAGGAAGAGTCAAGATAATCCTCTTCACCCCAGACAAGGGAAATTGTGCTGTGCTGAAAGTTCTTTGTATTGTGGGTAAAAATCTCCCTGTGGAGAAGGGTAACTGTTGAGATATTAGGCATCTTTGTAGAGATTCAGCCAGCCTTGGTAGCAGTGCAAAGCAAACAGTCTTTTTAAAAAGATGAAATTACACCTGTATCCAGATAGGTATGGAGCAGCCTGAGGAAGAAAGGAGCATCTGTCATACAAATAGCATGACACCTGTGACAGTTTAGCTCTGTCACAGCCCAAGGCCTGAACTTCAGTTTCATGTTAACTTAGTAGTAAGACCCCATATAAAATCATCAGGCCTTTAGGCAGAGAGACTAAGGTGCCAGCAGCTACTTTAGGGAAGCTGATGAAGATTCTGTTAAGGGTAAACAAGACAAGGTGGCAAGAGTGCTTGACATGCAGAAGTTCATTCCTGGTGGTCTGCAAGCAGGCTCATTCAGTCTCCTGTGGTTAGGTCACAATTTCTTCTGTATAAACTGTTGCTGGCTCCCTTCTGCAGTCAAATGTGAGATGCTCTGTGTGAGCCACTCACTATGCGGGGCTTGGAGCACTCAAACTGTACAAGGGCACAGCTGGGACGTGCCAGAGACCTGTGGGGAGACGAAAGACACTGCTCCAGGAAAAGGAGGAAAGGAAAAGGGGCCAGAGACCTCAGGCCACATGGGCCATACAAACTTTCCCACAGGCTACCTGAAGTACAAGGGCTGCCAGCTGTCCAGCCCTGGACCAAGGGCTTGACCCCCTGCCCTCCAGTACTCAGGCATGCAATCACTTTGCAGGTCATAAAATGAGCCATGGTGCCTAACATGCATTCGCATATGGAAAGGGAAAACTGACCTCTGTGTTGCCTGAAGGAAATGGTGCAGGCTGCTCTTTTCTGAAGACCCCTAGAGTTTTGACCTTCCATTGTAAAGAGGACAGGATGCTATGGGACTCTAGCACACTTTCTTGTCTTGCTGCTTCTTCCAGTCTCTTCCAATGTGAAAAGTAGATTCAGCCTAGATGGGTAGTCAAGACACATACAGGGAACTGAAGGCTGTTTTTCAAAGGGTAGTAATTAGAGTGTGCTGAAGTCTGATAAGGGTCAGAGACAGACTGCTGTAATTGTACAGAGGCGTGTATTTGGATGATCAGTACTGCAAGGCTATGCTGATGCCTCTCTGCAGTGCAGAATGGATATGGAAGGACAGCTTGAGCTACTGAAACTTCTGCAAGCAATTGCTAGCTGATATGATGAGTAAGAAGATCAAAACTGTGGCAGATTATACAGCTGCACAGTGGAGGGACTGGACAGACAGTACAGCAGGAACTGGAAATATGCTTAGTTGAAGAAAAGCTCTCACACATCTGGGAGAAAATATTTAACTACTCAGCTGGAGGCTGGAATTTGGAAAGCAGTCACTGCTGAGGGACTCCAGGATGATAAGGGCAAAATAGACAGGACCTTCTACTGGCAGTAGAAATAAATGCATTGTGGGGCTTTACATGAAGAGTCAAGCAAGGAGATGAGGTGGAGGAGCTGGGCAGATCTGTGAAAGGCACCAGAGCAGTGCATTGTAGTAGGGCTTGTGAGCAGCCATGAGTTCCTCATTTAGCCAGAGATTCAAGTGTATCACAAACTTGAACCTTAAGAGTTCAGGGGACTTGGGGCACATATGAAAAGCAGAGGATTTTGAAGGCATTTAGGCACACGTGGGTAACTGGGATACCTTTGCCCTGGGAGCTGCATTGCTGATGGAGAATGGGCATATATCTACTCGTTAAGATAAACAGGACTCCAGCAGTGACAAGAAGACAGAATAATCTGGAGTGCTGCTGTTTAATATCAGCTCAGGAGAAGGAAGAGGAAACTTGATGCGCCACGTTCTGATTTCGGTTTTTGCACCAGAATGATTTCCCAGAAATCCCAGGGAGGCAGTGCTCTACTCATGACATATGTGGGCATTGGGAAGCAGCTTGTCTATCAGTGACAGCCTTCAAAGGGATCTGAAGTTCTGCATTGATATTACACCACAGCATTCCCAAGTACTAATGAGACATTCTATGTCTCTCAGTTCATCCAAAGGGAAAGTAAGGTATGGAAAAGTTAAGCGACTTGCTTTATGTTGCACAAGTCTGGGGCTGTGCTTGAAATGGAAATAACCACTCAGACCCTTTATTCTTAGCAGCATTCAGCCACGGGAACCTCTCATAGGGTCTCCAAGGATTTCCTCCTACAGCAGAAGGTTGGAGTTCCAGTAAAGCAGGGAGGCCTGGGAGGAACAACCAGAGAAATACCATGCATTATTCACGTGCCTGCAAGCAGTGTGGAATGCAAAGGCTGAGATGCAGGAGGCAGCAGTGCCTGGCTAGGAAAGTGCAGGAGCAGTTCAGGTGGCAGGCTGGCAGGGATCCACACAGGGGGCCATGGGTGACTCAACAGCACCAGGGGGGCACTTTGCAAAGCTGTGCTGTGCCTCCTGCCTTTCAACCAGCTGGTGTGGCTGGTGGAGAGCAATGTTGCCTTCCGAGGTCACCGCTGGGGAGTTGAGTTTTTGAGCAAAGTGGAGGCACTGCTGCTTGAATGCTGAACCTCCTCAAATACGTGGCAAGAAACCTGAAACCCAGCTTACCCAGCAAACCAGTTAATTTTGTGCTTAAGCCAAGTCCTGTATAAATACATATAAAATACAGTTTTGGGCTCAGCCATGCTAAAGGCATGGGGGTAGAAAAGTCTAAGATGTTTAATTAAGATGGTGTTTGGTGAGTTTTAGGAAGAAATTTGCCTGGGATTGCAAGGAGCAAATTTATGCATCCATGAGATTCCTACCTGTCCTAAGTACTCTGTGTGTGCTACAGTACTCATTTAACCCTCCAAGTTGCTAGTAATCTTAACTACAAAACATGAAAAATGTTCATTTTCCAGGTGCTGGATAATGAAACAGCTCTATAAATGGAAAATTCCATGAAAACATATTCTGTAACTATTATTATTATAACAGGTAAATATTCTTCTTAATGGTGAATCAGGCGTAATTGCTCCGTAGCTCAAAACCTCAGAAAAAGAGAAACCAGCTTCTTAGCTGATGGATTTCAATTACTGTTCAAGAACAAGTGCCTAAGTAAATTCCCAAAATCTAAATAACTTGAGTCCAGATTTTTAGCAACAGAGATTCTTGACTTCTATTAAAACTGATGGAACTAAGTACCTTTGCGAATCTGGCCCCACAGCTTTACTTAATGCCTGACATATTTGTGGGCAGATAGGTGTAGGTTTCTCAGTAAGTCACATTCTGCCATTATCCTGAATCCTGCAGAATAAGATCTCGAAATATGCTTAATATGGTATTAACTCTGCTCTTTTTTTCTGCTAGTGTTAATGCAAGCCCAGTAGGACCTGCATTAGCATTGCACTAGTGGTATCAGCTGAATTTACACTCCTAAGTGGCTTTTTAAAACTGGGCAAAAACTTGGAGGTTCTTACTGTGCGTCGTTCTAGAACTCCAGATTCTTGCCTAAGTGCAACTTTGAAGTTGGTTAATACTGGAGAAACTGAAACATGGTCTCTAGGATATTCAATTCAAAGCAAACACTTACTCAGTGACACAGCTCTCCAAAACACATGACTTTTTTTTTTCTCAGTAAATACTGCAAAAACTTACTTCAGTATTTATATAGTGTTACCACTATCATTGCAAAAGGACCAAAAAGGGATAGTTGCAGCAAATATGCTTGAATCTAGGAAACAATTTGGTTTCTGTTAACTAGGTCATATGCACATTCTGAAGGCATTTCAGTTCTTTTTCACTGATTTAGTATGTCTAATTAATGAGTATTTAACAGATTGAAACAGTTATTTAAGACTTTTTTCATCATATATGACAAGTGGTCAGCTGTTAAAGGCTAAAAATAACATGCATAAATAAGATAAATTACATTAAGTTATTCTGACAGTGATTAGAATGAGGTGATGCAGCTACTGAATGTTTGAGGCTGATTATTATTTCACTTGCATTGTAAAGTATCAGAAAGCCATCTCAGAAAATGACCCTACTGTGTGAGGCAGTGTATAAAGGCAATACAAAACAATTCCTGCTCTCAAGGACCAGCAACCTGAACTGTCTTTTGTAGCTTATTGCTTTCCACCATTTCTTTGTTCCTCTCACATTTTCTCTTTCTAAGCTATCCATGTATCTTCTGATATTTTTATGAAGCTTGAGGTTTTACTACTTCCTCTGTATTTTCCTGGTAAGTTAGCAACTTTTATTCTTATTCTTTCACATTCAACCCACCTGAATGTGTCCAACTCTTCCTCTTGAAGGAGTCCTACTTTCCCTTATTCCTCCTCTGTTACTCTTCACTTTTTCTTCATTGAAGTCAGATATTCAACAGGCTTGAATCAGCAGTTACCTTATGCCAGTTCACTTCTGCTGAGTCTGGTCACTTGTTCTTCTCTTTGATCTCAATGGTATTTTACCATCTCCTGCCTCTGTTCTACAATACTTAGCAGCTGCATAACATCGTGCAGACACTATTCCAGGAAATATCACAGTGATGGGATAAGGTAGATAAATATTATGCTTATTACACAGATGGGTAAATATAGGCAAAAATGTAACAAGGATGACATGAGTCAATGTACGAGTTTATATTAATCCCCAAATCCTTTATTCTCAACTCTGATACATCATGTTAACGCACCACTGTTCTTCAAGGCCAATGGACAGAATGGGTTCTTACCAGAGCATTCAGAGTAATGTCCATTAAGTCAGGTCTGTCCTGGATGTCTGTCTCTGCTCTTCAGTGACTTCAATAGACCCATAAGCTGCCTTCATTTCCAAAGACATAGTAGTTCTGTCGCTGACTTCCATGTGATTGAATGCAGTTTTGTTTCTGTGTAGAGATGTCCTTATTATTCTGAATAGTCCCGAAGAGCCAAGGAGGCCCACAGTGCCGTTCTGTGGAGGGTGTCTGAAAAGCAATCATAAATCTAGAGGGAATCCTGCAAATCCACACGACTGCTGCCAACTGGACATGTGGGATGTGGTTTAGTAAGAGCCACTCCCTGGGCTGCTGTGGACAGAGGGAAAATTAAGGAAACAACTCTGTTTACTACCCTACTTCCCCCCCAGTCTTGGTTTGCTTTCCAAAATTACCATTTGCAATTGAATTAGGTAGTTTCACAGCATTCATGATGACGTAGGTTGTGCAGCACTGAGATGAGTTCCTGGGCTCTCCCAGCTGTTCCCCCATGGCAGGAAAGCTTTCCATGGGAAGAATAAAGGACATTTCCCTTTATGGATGGTCTTATAGCGATAGAGATAACTCATGGCAGTGGATTCAGAAATCTTGTTCTCCTAGCAGCAAATTGCATAAGCACTTTTCAGAGAGAGAGACATGTATTAGGAAGATATGATAACAGCACTTTGTTTGGCATGGAAGGATAAGAAACTGAGAAAAAGGCCACTGAAGTCAGCAGGAGGGTTTCATTGTTGACTTTAGGGAATGTAAAGCTCAGCTGAATAATGATGTAGGTAGATGTGAGCAAGTATTTTTAGAGTAAATGACCCTTTAGAAACTATTTTGAGTGGTGAAGAGAAAGACTAGGTGTGGCCAGCAAATGAAGTAGTGGAAGCGTTAGGTAGAGTATCAGGGAATGCTTTCTTGTAGTGAAGTCTGAAACTGGAGCTGCTTCTCAAGGGCGAAATGAACTCTACACCACTTAGTGAGTTAGGAGTGCATGTTCCTTTCCTGCCCTCTTCCTAGGGGAGTGGAGCTTGTCTCATCGATCTAAAGAAGCCTTTCCATCTCTAATTTCTTCTTAGTTTGTTTGAATAGGTTATCTGATCTAATTATGTAACATTCAAGTGCACAAGTGCAGGAAGAAGTGATAAAATCAAGAACAGCTTTAATGAGGCCAAAAAAGGAAGAAAAATGGAGTCAGCTCAGGGGACCTCAGAGGTCCTTTTGGTGCTATTCAAGCAAAGAAATTGAAACATTGCTAAGATAGAGGAAGCTGGTTCGAGTCAGGTTGATTTTGAACTAGGAGAGCATTCAGCAGTTTCAGTCTCCAGGAAGAAGTAGGTAGTCTTCAGATTAGATAGTGCCAGGAAGCATATCCCCTATGATATTTATAATTTAGACTGCAGTCTTTCACAGAAGTAGTCCTGTTGTGCAGACATACATTCCTGCCTGCTGTAGACTGATGTATCTCTTGCAGTGGGGTAGGACTGAGTGGAGAGACTGATCAGGAGGAAGGATGGGTGGCCACAGGAATGGTTGAATACAGGCATCCACATACAGGTCTGGGAATGACTGATGATGACAAGGAAGTGCTTAGAAACACATTTTTGTACAGAAAGTATCCATTTTCTTTATTCAGTTCTGGTAGCTTACTGGTTAAAATTAAACTTCTTAGAAAGGTGGGAAAGGAGGGAAATTTCATCTTAAGTAAAGGGGGTGTGATAATATCTAACTCTTCCTCAGAGGATGGTGAATGGTTGTCATTGCCTGCTAGACAGAGATTTTGAAAAAGCCTGATGTACATACATAGTGGTTCTAGGTCACTAGAAGAGCTCTAGGGCCTGAGGGGGAGAGCTGGTCCTCAGCGAGCAAGCTGCAGTGCTGCTCCAGTTTGCTTCCTCCCTGGATGGTAGATAGTCTAAAGCTTCTCCCAGTGATTAGGTACTGAGTAGGGGCCCCTTCTGATGCCCAAATATGCTTCAAAGGCCACACTGTGTAAGCAGTTTGGGAATTTGGCCACAATCGTATGGCTTGAGGTGCTGAATGAGGAATAAATACAGGTGATGTTTTAAGTGACGGAGACTGCCACAGAAATGGAAAGAAGGTAGTGAATGAGGAATTGCTTGAGCAGCAGCATAAAGAAGAAATAAAGAAAAACAGCAGTGGGTATCAGATATACATGAGCCCCTAGGACAGGAGGAGGAACGGTTACATGGCTGCATTCCATTTCCAGCATAAGATAACAGAATCAGGCCCACTCAAGATATCTCCATGCCTAATGGGAAAACAGCACATCCACACATGCTGTCACCACAGCTCTTAAATTAATGAGGAGGTGATTCCTGGTCTCGGAAACAGAGACATGATCAGTGGAAAGCCACTTAGAACCTTCTTTTCTCAATGATGTTACCGGTAGTTTACCAGTGACCATGGTTTCAAGGCCAGATTGGACGGGACTTTGAGCAACCTAGTCTAGTGGAAGGTGTCTCTGCCCATGGCAGGGGGTTGGTACTGGATGATCCTTCCAACACAAACTGCTCTATGACTATGATTCTACGGGCACATAGATTCAACCTGCTGTTACACTGAGCACCAGACCTCACGTATTACATCAGGAAAATATATTGGAAATTTAAAAAATGGCAGGTCAGATTCAGCATTTAGTTACATAACCGTGACAGAGGAGCACGTGATGGGCTGGGCCCAGCTCTGTTGCTTTGAAGCTGGTCTGTGATGAGAATCAAGTCCTCATGTGTTGATTCATGGGTTGGTGCTCCCTGCCCTTCTGCTCCAGCACAGAAACCTAGGGAGGTTGAGGTGCTGTGTGGGATGGTCTGGGGGGGCGGAAATTGGGCATCTAATACCAACGAATGCCAGTGAGAGGATCTGCACACAGGGTATGGGAACAGGGCTCAGAAAAAATCCTTCCCCATTCATTGTTGTGAATCACTGACTCATTTAAAAAGGTGCACTTCTCAGTGCAGAGTAATTTCTGGGGCAAGCTTTGTTTGCTCTGGAGTCAAAGAATGAGATGAGTTTCCCTTATATCACCAAAATGAGACACTTTCTTGGCTCAGGACTTGTTTTCCCAACACATTAGTGTACAGACCTTCAAACAGGGATGCCCCATGAGGCACTGGCAAAGCAGACTGACACACAGAACACCAGGCTGGGATGTGCAAGGTGTGTGAGCAAAATATCAGTGCCCTTGCTGCCTGTTTTGCTGATATGAAAGAGACATAACAGCCACTGCTGCTGCTGTTACTAAGGGAAAGGACAAGGGAACAGCTGCTGCTGTTGGAATTTGTCCCTTTTATCTTCCTTTCTACCTCCCCTCTGCTCCTCTCTTTCCATTGTCAGAAGTGAGCATCCTTAGGGCAGCAAGGTCAAGCTCGGTCTCTGCAGCTGAGAGGTTCTGGTATCTCCTCCACAGATGCCATGGACAAGCGGAAACTCAGTGAGCTTCATTCCCTCCTTATTTGTACATTATTTGAGGGGCTTCACCACGATTTAGTGAAGGAAGATCATATGTGAAAGCTCTTATGATCTATTTATTATACAATTTACTGACTGTTGGAATCTATGTTATATAATACAAATGTGCGTGCCTGTACACACACAAACACACATGTACATATATCACACCTGTATATATAGCTGGATATTATTCTGACATGAATGTCTTCCTAATGTCTAGATGCAATTCTCAGTCAGCTTTTGAGGGATGATAAGGAAGCCCAGCCCTTTCCTTCAGACAGAAATGCTGCACTACAGTATTGGTTGTGTCCATAAGGCATTACTCTACTCATGCTTTTACCTGCATGTAGCCCAAGATAAGTAGCTAGAGCAGCAGGTTAGGAGTCAGTACTGGTACCTGGACTTGGCTGCTGGCTCTGTAACTCACTACTTGAGGTCAGATAACTCCTTTGTTCCTTTTTCTCCCTGGCTAAAACAGGAATAATTTTTCCAACAGGCTACAGAGGTCATGGTCCTTCCTCTATTTTTCTCAACTATTTCTATTCATCCAAATTATTGTTGCAGCTTAGACCTCACAGGTGAGATCTTATTATTTCCAGCCAGAATAAACAAAAATAAGGAAAAAAAGAAAAGAAAGATGTATAACATTTACCTGCATAGAATATCAGGACAAGCATCTGCTTCCAAAACAGCGGCAGTGTTTTATTTAGAGTGAGAACATGGACATCAGAGTGCTGCCTAACCACTGTCAAAACAGATGTTAAGCAAAGGTTTTCCTCACCAATATTTTCCCTCTGAGTAGAAAATAAGGATAATATCCATGCAATGAACCCCAGTTATCAGAACTGCACACTGTGCATAAATCTTGCAGCTGGAAAATTAATTTCATTTTTTCCTGCGTTCAGTGCCTACAATATTTTGGCTCAATTTTTTTTCTGTTCCAATTAAAAAATATTTTTCTATAAACCTAAGAAAGGTCTCACCTGATGCTGTTCCCTGTTATCCTACACAACAGGCCAGGTGTCACCCTTTTTGTCAGTGTTTTGGTTCTGAAACTGACTTTATAAAAAAAGCAGCCAAAATTCTTGAACATATAATCAAAGCTTGGGTAAAAAGGAAAACATTTGGTTCATGTCCCCATTAGTGACAACAATCGATCCCCAGACAAGCACGGGTTCAAAAAATGTGTCAAGAACCCACTTTATATTTTAAATAGACCATGAAAGACGTTCAAATTCTTCATCTGGAAGAAAAAACAGAGGGGGAGGAGATGCAGGGAGGGAGAGATTTCCTTCCACCAGGCAGTGAGAGATCACTTCACGCTTTCCTTTGGCGGGTTACAGGGGCAATTGTAAAGCCATCTCATGTGAACAGATGGAGGCAAAGGATCTCAGCTTTCACCGGGAGCGGGTTAAAGACCTGATGCCTGGGATGGTGGGTTAGACAGGGCCCAGCAGTGGGGGCTTTCTGCCCCTTGACAGTCAGGCGTCTCCAGGGCCTGCTGGGGTGGCAGCAATCCTTGGAGAGCACCTCGGCAAGTTCTCAGCAGATAGGCACCAGCTAAGCCTTAGACTTGTATAGGCACTTCACATTTAAGAGCATGTCTAATCCAATCACCGGCAGATTGGAAGCTATCTATGTACCTCCCATATAGCATATTCTTGTCTGCTTGAAAGCAATCTTCTCCTTGTCAGCATTCTCCCCTTGTCTTCCTATCAGTCTGTGCAAGCAGCAGCCTCCCCCCTTGGGCACACAGAGCTAATCCTATTTACTCAGCCCATCAATTTAACAGCTTTAAATATTCGCATGGGTTAGATGGATGCAGCTGAAAATGTTTGCAACATTGCTGGGCCAGCAAGTGAGGGGGGAGAGTGGTGTGAGCAGTGGGAGGTAGCCTTCCCATGCTGGCAAACGCAGAAAAAAGTCATTCAAAATAATGAAGGCTGAGGCATGTCTCATGCTCACACACACACAGAGCAGACTACACGTGTGCAACTCATTACACACATGTGCACACCCTAGCAGAGTGACGCTTTCACACACCATGGACCCTGTTTCTGTTAGTTAGCTGTAGACTCAGGTTTTGACACACTCTTACCCTTGCTTTACATGGGCCCACTGATACAGCCTTGTGTGGTGTGGCCAAGTACTGTCTGATCCTGCTTGCTGTGCTGTTACTGGTATTGGTCTGAGTGGTATGGTCTGGTGAGATTTAGTCCCTGCCTTGTAGTAGCACAGGCATATGGTCTCAGATATGCTCATTCTCTCCTTTTGTTTAAACTGGAAGATATGCATGGAAGATCTGATGCAAGAACAAGCACAGAGGGTACCTAACACCCCCTAAAGAGAGCAATGACCATGTGTGCCTCCTACGTGAGCACAGACATGCATGCCAGTTGCAGAGAAGTTCAACCTGACACAAGCAGGCTTTACACTTGACTCCATTTTCAGCTGTCTGTTTACAGATACCTGAACTGAAATTCCTCCCTTTAGTTTGTCTGACCTGAGCATCCTTTATCTATACCTCCTGTGTTCTGGCTATAGATTAGAGTAGTCGTGAGGAGGCAAGTCCTTTCACAAGGAGTCAAGAGGACAATCAGGAAGCTCCTAAATGCTTCCAGCCTCTTGCCTCTGCTCTGAATGATTGTGGACTTCAGCAAGAACCAGCATCCACCTCTGAAAACCCAGTGGAGACTGTGGGGAGTTTTTGTTGTGCCCCTCCTCCAGCACTTGTGCCTTTACTAATTACTTTACCACAAGTGTGGAACAGCCCTTGGCTTGTGGTTTAACTCACCTGCATGAGTCACACCTAAACTCCTCTCTTTAACCACTGGAGGTTATATAGAATTGGGGTGGCTGTTGCCTTCTGGGTATTGCAGTCTTTGATGTACAAAGGACACATATCTGTCTGACGTTTGACCAAGCACATTTTTTATATTTAATCTGCTCTTTTCTGTCTGGTTATCAAACTCTTAGAAATGCTTGGGGGGTTTTGTGATGGAGATCATGTATGCTAACAAAAATCTCAACAGGTTTCTAGTGCATGCAGGAGGCAAGCTTGCAGATTGTCTTTAATGGGGCTCTTCCCCTAAACCAGGCAGACATATTTCCATCATTCTGAACTGAGGCTGAAGACTGAAATGGAATTAAAAGAGGATGTGTGGGAGATGCCCTCATCGTTCATTCCCATCCTCAGGACCTAAATGTACTTCTCTAAAGTGATCACTTTCTCTAAAGATGTTTTGGTGTAATGAACAACATCATTTTTTCCCAGGCTAAGAGCTCTCTGGGCAAAACCCATGCAGTAACTTTACGATTCAAGAGGGGCACTCGAGGCTCACACCAATAGTAAATCAGATGAAGCGAAGGTCCTTTATTAGCCTGATTAGTGATGGGAGGTTATGGCAAAGAAGAGCACTCAGAGTGTGCACTTTCCAGCTGCTGGCATGCCTCGAGCCTGACACGCCCTGAGGAATCCAGAAAAATTCTTGAAGCATGAGAATCGTTTTTCCCCTAACAACTCTGCCTCCCCTTCTCCTCCAGGGGCCAGGGCAGGCAAGCAAGATCCAAGAGGCCCTGAAATCACTGGCATTCCTTCTGGTGACTTTGTGGGACTTTGGATCAGGCCCTGAGTGTTCAAAGATGGCAAACTTGTAAAAATGTTTGGAGAGTGAGAAAGCTGAAAGTTCCCATGTGCTGTGTAGGGCTACATCTTGATTTCCCGGTTGTGGTTATCAGCAGTATATGTCAGCACTACATATTGATGGAGACACAGACGTTATCTTTTTGCAGTAGACCTGTGTTTAGCCCGATATCCTGGGGTTTTGGTTGTTTTTTTGAGTCTTATCCTTCTCTTTCGTTTCTTGGCACTAATTGCTTATACAGTCCTCTAGCTTGGTACAGGAGGACCAAATATTCTTTTGTTTTTAAAGCATGGGAATGCTTTTGGTAAAGAACAGCAGAAAATTTACCCAGTGCAGCTTCAATTAATTGTGTCAGCCATGGTGATACTCAACAGTCAGGGAGTAATTTCACTAGAAAAAGATTGAGAACTGTGCATCAGAAGCTAAGGTCTGAGGTTAGAAGGCAGAAGATTCAAACCCAGAGGAGAGTGAGTTGTCTAGAGCAGCTGGATGGGAAAGGACAGACGGGAATGTGCGAAGAGTGGAAGCAGGGTTCAGGACTCAGGGTATTCAGAATGAAGGCAACAGCAAGGACACTGTCTTTGCAGCTGGTGGTCCTCTCCTTTCCCTTGGTGCTGGTTGCTTGTTACCACTGCTTGTGTTGTAGCTCTGTGAGAACTCAAGCTGTGACAGAGCCAGCTGAATGAGAGAACTAACGTGTCTGAACACAATTTACCACCCCAAGTTTATCTGTCAAAGGATCAGGTCCCAGATTTGACCCACACAGCACTTCAAGCAAGGATTCTGGCACAGGGAAGCACAGGGCTGTCATCAGCCAGAGAGACAGAGGGACCCACATTTCACACACTCCCTTCCTGAAAGTGTCAGAGTAAACAGCTAAAGGATTAGCAAGAGGAGGCTGATGCCCACCCTGGTGCATGTGCTTAAGGAGACTGTGTGAAGAAGGAAAATAAACCTCAAAGACTGAGCAGGCCTGGGCAAAACCGAGTAGTCATTTAACTACCACAAGCTGCTACTCTTCAGAGGCTGTGGGCTGCACAAGTCATTGCAGAGCCCTCAAGGAGCCCACATGGGCAGCCAGGTCAGAAGAAGATGCAAAAGTTGATCCACAGGACCCAGCCTCCTAACATCTGCTTTAGGCATCCACAGTCTGCACCCCCTGGCAGCTTCCCACCAGGGAGCAGCATGAGCACAAGCACACATGTATCTACTTAGATATAATTAAATTGGTGAAAAAAATTAAAATAAAAAAGAAATGAAAGGACTATGGTTAGACCATAGCTTTAGATGGAAGCAGTGATAGAGAGAACTATATCCCAGCAGGCAAGATCAGCAAGACAGATAGACAGATTAGAGCGAGAAGAGATTTTTGTCCAAAAAGGGGGAACTCCTCAGGACATGCTTTTTCAAATAGAGGCTATGTGGCTTTACTGAATGGATAGCATAGGAGGTGAGCCAAATCCTCACCTGGAGTGAAATGGGAAAGCCCTCATACCAGTAGGGGCTGAGAGCTGACCTGGTGTGCTTATAGCAACAGCCAGTCTTCCCATGTGTCTTCTGCACACTGGTGCTTCCGTCTGAGGCTCTGGCCACCCCCTACAGGGGGAGAGGTCAAGGAGCCATGCACCTTTGAGGCCACATAATGATTTCACAGGAAGTTCAACCCCAAGACATCTTCCCTCAGCTGTGTTCAGTCGCCCCTGCCCTGGTCAGCTGCCTTTTGTTAGAAGCGCTTGCTCTCTGTAGGAGAGGCACTGCGGCACTGTTGAATTACCCTCCCGTATTCTCAGGATGCTGCTTTTTTTCTCAACAGCTTTGATGTAGAGAGGTGAGGGCCAAATGTCCCACACCCACCCTGCCGCCCATCAGCTGCTGCAGCGCCGTTCAGCTCTTCGCCGGGCTTCAAGCTGAGTTAATCTCCTCTTCACTCCCATTTCCTTCCACCCCTCCTCAGGCTGTGCTATCCGCCATGAGTTTAGCTGGAGCTAGATCACACACACGCCCCTGGACTCCCCTTCCCTGGAAGCAGAAACCGGAGTGACCCCGGCTAGCTGCGGGAGAAGAGACAATCTGCGAGCCCCCGGCGGCTGCGGTGGTTCTGCCTGCCGCTGTGCGCCAGCACGAGCAAGCAAATTCCAAGAAGATGCAGTCATCAGCAGCTCTGTGAAGACAGGAAAGTGGTTACAAATGCTCTCTGCCTCAAAGAGAGAGAGAAGAAACCGCAGTCTGGCTGCAGCCTCACCTCGTGCTTTCTGATAATCTGCTGTTTAGAAACATTCACTATGGTACCCATGGCTAGGCAGTGGTGAAACCAACCATGCCAATGGATGCAAAGGGACTGCTTTATCCCTGGCCAATTCAAACAAAGCCTACTTTCAGCGTGCATACAATAGCCCTCATACAAAAGGGAACAGAGACAGAGGTTTCTTGCTCACAGCTGTCTACATGGCATGTTTTGGGAGAGAAAAATTTGCTAGGGCACGCCATGTGACTGTCCACTTCCAGTTGAGGCAGGACTGGTTTGCCCCAGCATAGGCTCTAGGGTTTTACATACTGAAGTCCTCGGTGATTCACTTGCAGCGTCTTTATATACTGACAGCTACTCAGCAGGTATGCACATCTTACCATCAGGTGGTTTTCCCCAGTCTTCTGCCTAAATTGTCTCCATTTTGATAATCTGCTACATTTGCATCTGTTTGCCTAAAAAGGATGGAGCAAGTATCCCCAGGTATCCCTACCATGATCATAAATGGCAGAATTAGTAAAGTTGGAAGTTTTCTGAAATATTAAATAGCTGTTTAGGGACCAGATTCTCCATCCAGCCCACTGTTCATGTATTGTCCAGTTGGAAATTATTGGGTAGGGTGGGGTGGTGGTGCAAAGAGAAAATATTATTGATGCCTCTCTGGCCAGTTTTTACCAGTCCTCCATGAGCTGTTTTGCCAGCTGAAGTTACATGTTCCCATCACATCTCTGTACCTCCCTGGTGAGCTCCCTGGTTTGGGAGCTGTAAGGGAGGGCGCATCTTTGAGCTTTTCTCCCACCACTCCATTGCTGCAAAGCTGCATGGCTTCTTTTCTGTCCCAGTCTGAAAGGCCACACTAAAATGCAGACTCTGGCCTCCATTATCAATATCTGACATTTCATATTTTTCTTATCAAAAGGTTTTACTGAAGCCTTGAATTTGCCACAGTGGGTGTCCTTTCAAAAGCTGCCAAGTTTGCTTTAGAAAAAACAGATAGCATTACCTTGGTATTTGCGGCATTCCTTGTGCTGCTCTTCCCACTTCAGTGGAAGGCTGCTGAGGATGTTTAGGGAAAGGCTAAGATAAATGTACTTCAATATCAAAATAAATAATGGAGGCTAATGTGCAGCTTGTATTATTCATGTTCATACTGGATTCCAGTTTGGGTTTAAATAGAGCTGCCCCAGAGCTTTTAGGCTGTCGCTCCCAAGTCCAGAAGAATCAAGGGAGCTGTGTTGTGTATAACATCTGGTCTTGTCCCTGTGGCACACATGGTTTTGAGCACAGTACTCTGAAATTACAGCAGGCGTAATCTGAAGCCTGTGCTGGTAAGAGCTGTTCCACTTCCCACCCTTCCCATGTTGGTTTCCAAGTGTCATGGGCCTGTTGCATCTCCTCTGAGAGAGGTGCACAATGGGATTGCCATTGTTCTTGGCATGAGGCTGGAGATGGGCAGAGTGGCCACATCTGGCATGCAGTCAGCCATGACTGCACAAAATGTGGCTCCTGTTTGGGCTGCTCTGTGCAGCTGGAGGAGGCGGATCTGATGAGTTTCTCCCACATGAGAGCACTCATTCCAGAAGATAAGACACGTTCTTGATCAAGTCCATACGCACCATGTTGGCCTGTCACTCCATTCAGGCACCACTCCTCTAGGGGCACTTCATGAAGAAACAGAGAAGCAAGACTCACTAGAATTTGCGATAGAAGTGAGGGCATATTCATGCATGTATTCATGTACACATGCAGATGAAGACGTTTCCCCTGTAAAGTCTCTTTCAAGATAGAAGCATGTTGCTAGCTCTCAGCAAATAATAAATAATGGTAACAGCAAAAGAATTCTTCCACAGAATAATTCATCAGCCACAAAAATTACCATAACTATTCACCAGCCTCTGGTCTGGCAGGGCAAAAGCCAGAAGCTTAACATGCTGCATAAGGGGAAAAGAGAAATTCTCCAGGGCAGTCCTTTAGTGATCTGGAGGGATAGTGGTTTTCCTGCTTTGAACTGTATGCAAAACAAAGAGTGAAGTTCAGAGTAAACCAACTGATTACTCAGGCCTGATGTCTGAAAAGGCCAGATATTAAATCATTCATATTTAGGCTCCTATGCCAGGTTATTCTTGCTCCCATGTATTTGTTGCATCAGGAAATGATGAGTATAGGATACAATCCTTGCATAAACAACATGGGGTGTGACAGTCTAGGAGAATAAGGTTAAGGCAAATGATTGCTAATTCAAGACAAAATTTGGTGGAGTGGGTCACCATTTCATAGCAAACTGAACAAACAAAACATAAAATACTATTGTTCCTTTATGACATATAGCATTAACTGCTCTATAGCCTAATCCTGCAGCTCCCACAGGATACACTTTGATGCCTCAAATATCCTATTCCTATTAAAAGGGCCTCCAAGAAGCATCCGATGTGACACACTCATCGTGCAATCTGGAGCAAAACAGAGAAGAAAGAGCTGCAGAGTACTGGAAGCACTGTTGCAAAACACAGCTGTGCAAAACAGGTTCACATTTGATCTCTTTCTAAGAAGACATTATCTTAGAAACATCACAGTGCATAAGGCACTAAGTTGATAGCTTTCTGCTCATGCAGTGCCTGAAAGACTGAGCTGCTGAAGACTTCATCACAGGCATTATCTTTGAGACATGCTATTTTTCTCTGTTGCCAAATCTAAGTACTTGGGTTTAGTTACAGCATGGCTACTATTGCCACTGCAGTGCTTATCTGTGGTCTTGCAGAGAAAGCAGGAGACAGGGAGGGTCATACTGCCCTGGGGGAGCACAAGCGTCTATGTTCAGTGAGATTGTGGAAGATTCTGGACTTTTCCTGACACTGTCAAGGAGCTTTATGATTTTTCTACCTGTTGCTATAACATACAACCTTGTTTGTAACATATATGAAAATTAGGGCTTTGTTAATAACATGATCCAATTTCTATTTGCCAGATATTGGTTCTGGTCACTTTTGCATGTTCAGGATTACTAGCAGAGATCCCGGATAACCTAAGACCTTCACTTGCCCATTTTGCCTTGCTTCTGAAGTCCTAGATGTGTTTATCCTTAACCATAATTCTTTCCCCAACCTTGCTCCTATGCCTAGCCCTGACCTTATCCCAGGCTGTCAGAATAAAAGTTTAGAAACAAATATGCAGCCAGTTTCCTTTTTTTTGCTTTGTTTTGCTTTGTTTTTAAACACAGCTTGATAGGCTTAAAATGTGGAACACAGGTCTTTCAGTTATCATAGACTTTGGTGATTGCCTATCTGCTTTGCAGCATAAACATGCTAATGTCCATACACACATTTTGATCTAAGAGGAAAAAGGTGACTTTCTTCTATTTGCAGAGCAGACATGGTAAAAGCACAGGCAGGCTGGCATTTATGCATAGCCTTCTGACATAGGGTACCCAAATGTTAGAGAGTGAATAAAACATTAACATCCTTGTTGTTATCATTTATTGTAATGGCTGTACTGCAAGTGGTGGTACAATGACTGTAGTAATTACTACATGGTTATGGTTCTGCTAGGTCTTACATGAGTTCTTGGCAAGCTCAGGGTGGGGAGAAGAACAAGGAATAAAGGTGTAAATGAGCTACATATTGTCCCATGAGCTGCTGAAGTCACAGAGCTTTAACTGAGGAACAGAGGATAGAAATTTTCAGAATCGACCACCTTACCCTGGACCTGAATTACCAGTTTCACATGTGACTCAGGTTATTAGAAGCTTACATTTCACAGAGCTCACATGGACCAAGACTGTTCAGAAGCAAGGACAGGAGCTTTGCTCTTAACCTGAATGGAAAGAAAATCTGGCCATATCTGCAATCAGTTCCAAGATACTGTGAGGGTAGTGAGGCCCTGGCAAAGGTTGCCCAGAGAAGCTGGGCAATCCATGTCAGTGTTCAAGGCCAGGCTGGATGGGTCTTTGAGCAGCATGGTATAGTGGAAGGTGTCCCTGCCCGTAGCAGGGGGTTGGAACTGGGTGTTCTTAAAGGTCCTCTCTAACCCAAACCGTTCTATGATTCTATGATTCTATCATAGCAGAGGCTGAGAAGGACTCAGAAGTAGAGAAATTCCAATTCTGCTTCCTCTGTGGTGGGAACTGCCTGTTGGCTCCTATTGGCATGAACGAGGAACTGGCTGGATGGGGCAGACTCTGGCTGCATGGTTAAAAGCTGGTTATGCTGCTTTCTCACACACTTGTGCTAGGATGTGAAATTGGAGTGAACACAGTGCTGTTATTCACACCGTATATGAATGGATGGAAAAATTGTGTCTAATGTATCAGTCAGTAAAGCTCATTGCAGCCTATACAGCACTCATGGAGTCCTGAGGGCAGCAACCTTAGGAAAAGGATGGTAGAACTTCTACCCAGGAGTATTTGTGCTAAAGACTCTTTTGAGGACTTCTGTGCCATTGGAGTTGCTTTTGCCTACAAAGCTGAAGTAGTTCACAGGGTGTGCTGAGGTACTGAGGAGAATCGTGGCTCTTTGGGCTGAAAGCAGTGCTGCAGGCAGAGGGCCCTGCCTAGGCTTCCAGTTCAGTGCTGGGCTGTGGTCTCTACTTTGGCTTTGTAGCACAGCCCTGCTGTAAGCTGTGCCTCTCTGGAGGTAAAAATTGGCCTAACAGCTGGACTCCACAAAGTCTGGATGGAGAGTTTGTGGGGAATATTTTGGAAAGCCCTGGCTGAATGCCCGAGCAGTGCAAACCAGGGAAGTGGGGCATCAATCAGTTTCATCATCAGGCTGTGGAGCATAAGGAAGTGGGGAAAGTGCCTGGTGGCTGCATCTGTGACCACTGACTGGCAACAGGATGGCTGGTACAAGATGCTAGAGCACATTGTGCTGGTGGTACAGGGCTAGGGCTGACAGTTAGCTAACATAGCAGTGGCTCACTCAGCTCTTTCAAGGTTGCTTTTTTGTTTTCCTGTCCAGTAGTTATATTTCATCCCTTTGCTTTGCATTTAAAAGTGAGAATTGCATCAGAACACAGCTGGGGGTAGGGGGGTTGATTTGTTGTTATTTTTAAGGTTGTGACAGGGAGGGGAAAAAAGGATTTTGAAGGTGACTTGGTTGCCATTTTCTGTTCTGTATTTATCTTGTGTCAATCACACGCTTCATGCTTCTGCTGGCTGCCTGAGGACTAGGAAGAAATCGTCTTCATAACTGCTATGATTTATCTCTGGCACTGTAGAGTTTAATTTCACTTTTGAAGCACCAGTGTTGCCCTGGCTGAATAAGAGGAGGCTGGACAAGCATGCTTATGCTTGTAGTGGTATTGGAAAATCTCTCAAGTACCTGTGGGCAGGTGTGGCTCACATACTTGGGTTAAACCAACAGCCAGATCTAGGGTCAGGAAGGAATTTTGCCCTAGGTCACATTGGCAGGGACATGTGTTGGTTTTGTTTACTTTGCTTTGCAGTGTGGGTTGTGGTTGGCTTCCTAGGTTATCTACTGCCATCTTAAGAAATGCAAAAGACCCAGGTTGTAGGTCCACAAGTGGAAAAGTAGATCCAGCCCTTTAGGTCTCAGGCCTGCCTCATACGATTGTGCAGCCATTTTGTGACAGTCTCAGAAGTGCACAAGATGTCCTCAGGACTGCCACCATCCAAAAGATTGCCCTGTCATCTGGGCAACTCCATCTAATAGAATCCCATTTAGTATGTGATTTGGAAATCTGGAATTCTTTCCCCGTGACACAGCTGGTCTGGTGGCAAAGTTTTCTGACAGTTTTGGGTGATGGAGCATTTTGTGACACATGTTGTGGGAGAATGGGGCATAGAGGTTCTCCTGAACTTGTCAGGCTGCGGGATGCTTGTGACTGATGCCCTGGGCTTGTTGATGTGGATGATCTTGCTTTGGCTGCCACAGAGATGCCATTTGGTTTCTTGTGTGCTGGGGTGGGGGTGTGCTGATACTATTCACTTTTAAAGTGTGATCTCATAAAATACTAGAAGGTTTATATTTAACAATTACTATTCGTCTACCACTTATGCAGGGTGACTGGAATCACATTAGGAGCATCATTGCACAATCCCAGAAAGCCAGAGTAAGAGATGTCAGTCTCATGAGCAGGCACTCTGTTAATCAAAGCACTCCAGGCGTAACTGCACTGTTAATTCATTTCAAATATGTTGCTGCATCTAAATTTCCTAACTAACCAGTCATTAAAACAACATGCTTGTTAGAAGTCTCTTGGGGAGTGGCATGTGTGATGTTGGTATTAATAGGATGAAAACAATCAGAAAGTTAGGGCATTCTTCTGAGGTATTGAAAACCCTTAATGAGGCCCTTAGTTATGCAATAATTTCTTTGCAAGCAAACACATGCCTATTATCATTATTATTGTGCCGATTGTTGATATCCCACTGACATGAACAATTTAGAGAATTCCAAGTATTATGCAGCTCTCCTGCCAGTTCCCAATAGCCTGACACAGCTACAGCTACCTATTTAAGAAGATTAGCCTGATTTTATTTGCATAAGAATTTAAAGCGACAAAACCACTTACCACACCCAGGAAACGATCATTAAAAATGAATTACTGCACATTCTTCTATTAGCTGTGTGGTTAACCTCTGAATGCTACAGTAAATGCCAAATCCAAAGGGGGATGCCCTAGAATCTCCTAGGTTCTTGAGCCAGCAGAGAAAACGTCTCTTTATCCATTCTGGCAAAAGGGAATCTTGTGTACAACACACATAAGTGTCCTTAAGTGGTCATTCCCTAGCTAAGGTGACAAGGAAATCATTGCATGCCAAGGTTGTCCTGAATGTAATGCCAGCCAATACCTTAAGATATCAGACTAAAGCAGTCATAAACCAGTGGGCTTCATTCTCTGTTAAAGCTCCCTCAGCCCCGCTGGCAGCGGTAAGGAGCCCCTCAGGAAAGGTAAGCCATTTTATGCTGTGGTCTTCTGTTGGAGGGAGGCTGGTTGCAGAAGAGAATCTGTCTCACCAGCTCAGGTTTCAGCAGGTAAGTGAAAGCAGAGAAGGAGCAAAAAGCAGATGGAAAAGAGAACATACTAAAACTGGCTCTCTAAGAGGTCTCAGCTGCAGGCTGCTCTCCTAGCTGTTATTTTTCGGTACTAGAGAAGGAACCAGAGGCCCAGGCTGAGGCCAGTTCTCTGCTGTGCTGGGAATGAGATTCAGATAACAATTCTCTTTTTTCATTTGAGATGTCCCCAAAGATGCTTTGCCCAGGGACAAAGATAGGTAGCTTAAACCCCTACATCCCAATGCCAATGGTGAGCATCTGTCTCTGGTTGCAGGACCTTACACCTGGAATCACAATCATAGAATCCTGAACTGGTTTGAGTTTGAAGGGACCTTAAAGCCCATCCAGTTCCAACCCCCTGCCATGGGGTGGGACACCTCCCACTGCACCAGGTTGCTCCAAGCCCCTTCCATCCTGTCTTTGTAACACCCCCGAGGTTTAGCCGGAGCGGGAAGCAGAGGCGAGGAGTTCTCAGTAACGCGGCCCCTGTGGGGCCGGGCAGCGGAAGCGGCTGTGGCAGCGGCTCCATCCCTCAGCACCGGCGGGACGCGCCCGCCCTCTATCGACACAGGTAGCGAGCGAGAGCCGAGCTCCGGGGGAAGCTGCTGGAGAGAGGTGGATCGTGGAATGATACAATTAGTTTGGTTGGAAAAGACCTTCAAGATCATCAAGTCCAACCATTACCCCAGGACTGACAAGGCCACCACGAAACCATATCACT
>JBAFWW010023750.1:5022-22987 GCA_036873685.1 Agapornis canus
GACACCAGAACTGCACACAATGCTCCAGGTGAGATCTCACGAGAGCAGAGTAGAGTGGCAGAATCACCTCCTTCAACCTGCTGGGAAGGCTCAGTCCAACCTGGCCTTGTATACTGCCAGGAATGGAGCCACTTGTTTGAGCAACCTGTTCCAGTGCCTCATGAGGTTATTCAGGAATCCCTGTTATCTCTTATGGTATTTCAACAGTGGGAAGAAAATGATTGATTTTGGGTAGAATTCTTTGTGTAAAGATAGGTGGATTTTAAGCAATTTCTCAGCAAGTTGTGTTGGGCTTTTGAAAGATGTTTTGTTTCAATACAGGTTTGTCCTCTAGTATTTCTTAAAATTATCTCAATATGAAACAGTGATGGCATTTCTTAATAAAAAAATGTTTCATAACAAGGCAGCCCTAAAAAATTTTCTAAAAGAGTTACTGTAATCTCAGGACTGTAGTACATAGGACCTCTATGTGCTTCAGAATAAAGAACATGGGATCAGTGCAGTGATGCCAGCAACACAGAAGTGACTAAAATCCAGAATTCAGGAAGAATGTGGCTTCAAGGGATAAGTTTGTTTCTTGAACTCTGATGAGGAAACTCTTTTATTCAGGAAGACTGATTCTTTGTTTTCTGTCTCAGAGGCAAAAAGTGACTATTTCTGATGCTACTTTTAATCTCATCTCTGGGTTATCTGATCTGTCAAGAAATGTTGATGAAGGCCATGAAATTATTTTAGTAGTGGAATAAGAAGACCAGTGGCTTATGGTAAGCTTTTATGATCCCTTGCTTTAAACACATATTCAAATTTGATAGAAGCCAATACCATATATATAATTAAAATAAGGGTTTCATATTTTTATAATGGAATTAATATTGTTAAACATAGCTCTCTATTTCTGTTGTACATATGTAGAGAGTTTGCAACATCCCAGGGTTCACTTGCCTTTTACCCAGTAATCAGATGCCTGAGAATATGAAAGTCCTTACACAAAATAGAAAAAGTGGGAATATTTTTCCTTTTTTCTCCTGTATTTCTCAGTTGGGTGCTGAGAACTGTTCTGGTTTACTGCAGCTCCTGTTTTATTCTGTCCAAGTTCAGTTACTTATAGTAGTCACATGATGCCTGGGCACAGATCCACTCTCACCTGAGCAGACCAAATCTCCTACGTGACCAAGTAATTCGCCGTAATTTACGTACAGGTCTTTGGTCCCATTTGCTTCACATAGGCACGGTGCCTGGGACTGAGCGATGAGGTATGATGTCATTCCTACCCTGTTGGTTAGCACTTACTGCAGCTAGCTGTTAAACAGGTCAGTGGGTGATGTGTATGGGGAGGCAGCCACAAAGACATTGATCAAAGCAGTACATTTGTCTTACATCTGTGGGGGATTGTGTGTCCCTCTCTGCTCCAGACCCATCACAGCACATGTTGGCAGAGAAACAGCTCTGAGGTTGTGTCTTTAGTGGGAATATTAGACACAAATATTTGCCACAGATATTGCTGCAGCTCGGTGCTGAACCCAAAAAGTGTTTGGGCAGCAGCAGAGACCTCCAACCAAACCAATGAGCTGCAAAAGGGCGTCTTAGAGGGGTTCTGTGTGATGAGGATGCTCTCATCACAGATGGGACCCATGCTGAACTGGGGAGGGACGGGGCTGCTGTGAGAATGAGGGATAGGAGACAGGGAGTCAGGGCACAGAGAACAGAGATGAGCATATCTGAAAATTCAGGAAGGAGAACAGGGTTCATTAGCAACAGAGCTCTAAAGAAATTTAAACTCCTGTGCTAGCAGGATGTTCAGCTGATGCATCATGCCTCCATCCACCCTTTTTTTTCCTTCTGACAGCAGTGTACAAACTCTCCTCACTTTCTCACTTTGTTTTTTTTTTTTAGGGATGTCTGATTCCTCACCAATTACAGTGCTGTTCCTGCTCTCTTCAGCTCATTTGGAGCAGCACTACAGTTTCAGCTGGAGATTGGGCAGAGGAGAACTGGAGTAGAGCCATGGGTGTTTTTAGCCAAGAGGCACAGTTAAATAACCATGCAGCCTTTGATTTATCTGCACCAGGCCTCAGAAGAGTTTTTGAGTAGAAGCATAATAAATTGAAGACAGGATCAACAACTGGACCAACAAGATCAGTTTTGTCTGTTGTGGATAATCGCATCATAGCATCTTTTCCACAATTTTTAGCATGACTTAACATAATGCTGGAAACAACTTATTTAAAAACAACTTATTTAAAAACAGGGTCAGACCCTGTTTTCCTTTTTAATACTATTGTATGTTTTGGGTTGTTTGTTTTGGGGGATTTTTTTGCTATTTCCTCACTATACAAAATTGTTAGTGTTTTGTTCTGTTCCTTTGGGTTGACTGCTTATCATAACTTTTGGGTTCTAGTAAGTGGGTCTGTTTGTAAGATAAAGATTGAATTCCCAGTATATGAGTACTTCAAAAATACTGCTTTCACTCTTGATACAGGATCTTATTACTACTCTCATAGATAAAATGAAAGGCTCTAACTCCATCTAATGTTCACAATGCTGAGCACCCAGCATCTGTGTAATCTGCTGGCAAAATATGACAACTTTACTATAATACAAATATTATTGTCTTACCATCATGGTTGCACAACCTAAAAACCATCTGAACAACACTCCCAATATAATGCAATATAATGCAGCACATCTCCTTAATAGTAATAGCCACATTTTTTCTTCCTTTATATTTTTAATTTGTTTTACTGCACTAGAAATATATTAAACTTTTTTTTCCATGAATCATCTCCTTTTAGTAAGTATAAGGAAAAATACAGAGGTTTTTCTAAGATTATTGTGAAATCAACAGAATTATGAAAAATAAGATTAGTATCTCTGTCACAGCTAGCATTTCTAGCTCATTCTTAGCATTTTGTCTGCTTTTGAAACAAATTAGTACCCCCCAAAAGCTTTACTAACATTCCATTTGGAACATAGCACAATTACTTCTAATGTTTGTGCTATCAAACTGTTTACATTACAGTGTATCTAAACCAAACACTGCAAAAAGAGAAGAAGCTGCACATGTGTAGGCTGTACATGCAGAACTCAGACCTGTAAGTGGACATGCATGGGTACACACATAGCCTTTCCCTTCAAAGCATATCTTCTTGTATTCGAACACAAATTTGAAAACCTATGAGCCACGATAATATTAACTCCCAGTTTCTTTGACCCCTCATAAAACAAAAGAAGAATGAGTGTTTGGCTAAAAGGATTCTAATGATGCCTTTGGACTCTTATGTTCACGTAATGACTAGTAGAAAGATTTATACGCCCTGTATAGGTATAATTAGACACCCACAAACCCATTGACCCTGACGAGGTGAAGAGCTCTCCTGCTTTTTGTTTCAGCAGTTGAATCAATACTTGCACGTTTTACCACTGTGGAGTGAAATTGAGGAAATGAAAATCTGATAATTTTGCTCCCAGTGCAGTCTAGACAGAGGAGAGCAGTTTTAGTCTTTGACAGGAAGATCTATTTCCAGTTACTCAAAAGGCTAGTGTCAATTTTGAAACTTCTCCTATTATTGATTTTCAGTTTTGTTAAAAAGGATGCTTTATTAGAAATATTAGTCCCAGTTACAATACAAGTTTATGTCTGTTTTACAGGTTGATGAAATCATGGTTTATTTTTGGTTTGATTCACAGGGTGCTTCTGCCTGATGACTTCTGTAACAAAAAAATGCAGTCTGAAGAACTTAATTTCATTGTGTCTCCTAAATCTATGTAAGTCAGAACAGAATTTGGTATGTAATGGTGCAGGTTCATTTAGGAAACACAGTGCATATGAAGAAAGTACATGGCCAAAATAGCTTATAGAATAAATATAGTTTGGCAGAATCATATTACTTATGAAGTATATTATCTTTATTTGACATATATTGCTGTATGTAGGGTTTTTTGCTTGTTTGTTTTCAGTTTGTTTTTAATGAAAGGAATAACTCCTCATAGGTGCAAAGATGCAAGGATATTAAATAGAAGCACTTCAGGCTGGACTTTGAAACGTAAGGCAATGATATGAAATTGCAAAGCAAGCATCAGCAGCAACAATAAAAAAAATTAAACATTCCTGTAGTTTAAGAAGAAGTATCAAAAGACTCATAATGTTAACCTTTTATTTGCAGTGGTATGCAGTTTACATGCTGTATAATGCATTATATATGGCTAATAGGTATTTTGGTTTTGCCGTTGATTTTGCTGATTAGAATGTTTTGTTACTTGGTTTTTGCCGGTAGTATCACATTGACTCATGTGCTGCTTTTATTGTAGAAGTTTATAATATGTTGAAACCACATATAATCAAAAGAGATCTGAGTAAAATTTCAGTAGAATCAAAAATCCTTGAGACCCCTTAAAGACAAAATAGAAGTCTTTTTATACATACAGACTAAGAAGCTTAGGATTAGAATAGGACAGATGGTTCAAGTATTAACCAGAAATTACTTTTTGCACACACACAAAAATGTGTCAATAAGTAAGCTACTATAGAAATAAATAAACCACTTTTCTAATTCATTAAGACAACAGGAGTCTGTTCTAGGAGTGCATCACGTGCCTTGTTTTAATGCTCTGCCTTGTAGAGGAGAAATCAAGGTACAATACTTTGATACATAATCAGTTCTGAAGGCTTTGAATTACTTTGGTATCTCTTGGCTCACCATTTGGCCATACTTACTGCCCTCCCCAAAACAGTTCACACTGGAAGTAATCTCTGACATTTCTTTTTCTTTGTCTGTGCCTTTAACATGCTCCTGAGAGAGACACAGCTTTTGGGGATGAGAGCATTGATATTAACTATGCATATCAGAACATGCATTTGCTTTTTACAGCTGTGTTTGCTGCTAATAGAATTTTATTAAGCACAAATTAATGAAGCTTTAGGACTCTCAGTTCCTACACCCACAGGGCTAATAAAGGTAACATTCTGATTTACTAAATCCTTCAAATAAGGAAGCAACCCCACAACTTGAGCTTACTGCATGGATTGCATTGTTCTTCATTTGTTTGTACTTGAAATCATTAGTACTGGTATGACATTTTTAGAAGCATTGAGTGACAAGGTGCTGCATTTTTTTTAATTGAATAGTCTAAATTTATCTCCTTCAATCACATATATTTCTTTACCTGATATGAAATATTTTCTCACAGAATCAAGAGGTCACACAAAAGCTAAGACATTGGTCGGGTGCTGGTGGGGTTTGCATTAGATTGCCTAAGTTTTTGCCTTTAAAATAAAGTATGTTATTATATAAAGGGATTTGTAAATCATTATAAAATTTTGTTAGGCACAGTAGTATCCATGAGATACAACTTCAAAAGGGCTAGTTTGGACCTGGTACAGAATGGTAGCTTTTGCTAGATGCTATGTATGCTTGGTATGGCAAATTACTGATCAGTTGTTTGGTATGATTTTTTCACTCCTTGCTCAAGGTAACTCAGTAAAACTGCCATGGTCTTTTTTCTCTTTACTTCTTAAAAAATATATATATATATATATATATATATATATATATATATATATATATAAAATCTCAGATGCAATTTTCCATCTTCAAATAACTTTCAGATGAGTTTTTTGCGTCCATGAATAGCAAGCCATTGTGAGCACCATTCATTTTAATTACTGTAAATAATAACATTACCTTTCAAACCTAACCTTCAGTACTAAATTTCCTCTGTCAGATTTAAGTGACAAAGTGCATATGAATACAATTAAGGCATGAAAACCAGCATTTAGTCCAATCTCTCATCTTGGAAAATGATCTATTCAATCTGCTTGATGTAGAACCTGGACTGTGGTTGTGCTCATGCAACTATTAGTAACTGATAGTGAAGATTTTGCTTTAATGCAATATATTTAAACATATTATACAGTCCAGAATAAGGAATATCATGTATTTTCTCCACTTTCAGTATCTGAGTGTGTCTTCAACAGTGTTCAAAACACAGAAGAAATTTTATTGACAGTATTGCATTTTTCCATTTTTGTTTTTTTAAATAAAAACATTTGCAATTCTGAATCTGCCTTAATGTGATTTAATACTAAGGGAAACTTATTAACTATTTCTGGAAAATATGATTGTTCAAAAGCTTATACCTTTCAATCTCCACTGCATTTTATAAAGACCAGAAATAAAAAGCAATATGCCAGTACACAGAGAGGTACACGGATTTACATTTGTATGATAAATAAAACAGATCCTTATTTTTTCACAAACTTATTTTTTTTCTCTCATGTCTTTTTAGAAAAGAACACAAAGCTAGCAACAAAAAGTAGGAAAGCAAGGTAATAATTTTAAAAATTGAAGATGGCTGTAATTTTCTACACCAAAGGGTACAGTGGAAAGAATGCTTGATACTTACTTGTTCAGACTGTTACAATTCACTATTTGTCAACATCTCACACAAAACTGCTAACAGCCATGAAGTTGGTTTCTTGTTGAAATTTTAACCTAATTTTTACAGCGTATTTTCCTGGAAACACTATTTCAGAAACTTCAAAGTGGCCAAGCGAAAGCTTTATAGAATATTGAGTTGTATAATGTTACAAACAATTGTATAATGTTACAGCAAACATGATACAAAGGATTTTTTTATTTATGAAGCTTTATTTCTTATAGCAAACTATACAAGTGCATTATAAACCTTCAGGTATTTTTTAATACAGCCACTGTTAACATTCTTTTCTATTTATACCTATTAAAAAAGTTTTGGGAAAACAAGAGATACTGAATGTTATCTTCAATGTTCATATGTTATGTTGAATTCCTATATAATTATGTGCCGTTCCCTTTACAGATGTTATTTGATGTAACTATTATGTTTCCTTATCACTGGTAATTGCAATATTATCATTACTAGTGAAACATTTCCATTTGTAAGTTAAGTTAGTTAAATATAAGGAAGAATTTTGAAATAGCATTCACTTTATATTACAACACCCATCTAATTATCCTTGATATGAATTTGGTATAATGCCACTTACTGCAGCATCACTTTTAAAATGTGTTTTTATTACTGGAAGATTAAATTAATTCTGATATGAGTATTATTTAGAGCTAATACATGATAGTAACTAATGTTACAAACATATTTTAGTACTACAAATAATGGTCTTTTAAGTAAATACTTCATAACTCTGTTTAACAAAACTATTAACATTGGCCAGAATGATTATTACTTAAATATGTTTGCCTTTATCACATAGCAAATAGGTACGCACTATCATATACAGTATAGCTTTGGTTAAAACTGTAACCATTTGTTTTTTACTTCAGATCTTCTAATCTTATTTTAATGTTAACATTTTAATAAAATTTCCATACTATAAAATTATGCAGAAATATCTCAAATCCACCTTTCCTGTTCAGCATACATACAAGTATTAATTATAAGTGTACAGACTGGGGAGCAGGGTGGTAGGTATAATTAATTTACTTAGAAATGTCAGAGCACTCAGTTATGTATAATGAAATTACACAGCAATAAATGCATAAACATCACTTAATTTTATCATAAATTTTGATGGGATGAAAAGAATGATGAATAGCAATGTAGGATGAAGCCTATTCTTAGTGATAAAACACTTTTTCCAGTACCTAAAGGGGCCTACAAAAATACTGAAGAGGGACTCCTTACAAGGGCATGTAGTGACAGAACAAGGGGAATGGCTTTAAACTGACAGAATGGAGATTTAGATTAGACATTAGGACAAAGTTCTTTTCCATGAGGATGGTGAGCCACTGGAACAGGGTGCTCAAATAAGTGACAAATGCTCCATTCCTGGAAGAGTTGAAAGGCAGGTTGGACTGGGCTTTGAGGAACCTAGTGTCATGGAAGGTGTCTCTGCCTTTGGCAGTGGGGCTGGAACTAGATGCTCTTTAAGGTCCCTTCCAACCAAAACCATTTTATGACTCTATGATTCTGATTTTTATTACATAGACCAACTTAATGGTATTCAATATGGCATATTTTTTAAGAAAGGTATATGGGTTCATATTCATCAATAATTAAAATTCTGAGGATTTACTGATACTTAATCATGCTAAATAACTTTAAAATAATATTTTGCTGTGGTGTAAGTTTAAATGCATTATTGATAAACAGGTATAAACATCAGAAGATGACTTCCAGTATTTTATTTTAAATTGTGTTCTTGTTTAACTATAGAATTAAAAACAAAAAACAAAGCCTCAAAATCCTCCCCATAATTGAAATACTTGTCTTTACAATGAAAATACTCAACCATGTAAGATTGCTAAAGCAATATGGTTCCTTCTTATAAAATACAATCTAAGCTAGCCAGAAGAGTTGTTGACCAGAGAAATTAATATTTTTTTTAAATTACACAGAAAGCTGTGTTTCACTTTACACATTAATCTTTCATCCTACAGATTTTACCTTGTGTATTTTGATAAGACAGTATAAGCAGAACTAAAAAGTATAATCATGCAGTACAGAGTCTATCATAAATGTATAAGAGAGTAGCACACAGAATTTTAACCGTTTCTCTGCATGGGTTCTTCTCTATATCCTTGCAGTCTTTTTGATGAGCAGATAAACTAACCTCTTGTGATATGTATCAGACTTTTTCCTATGACCTTGTGTTAAACAAAAAAAATAACTCAGTATGCCTTTTTTCACATTGTGCCTGGAATCACACAGTCAAAGGATATATTAGCTGGTGTGAGAGTTGCCATAAAGAATACACACAGTGGTTTTTTTCCAAATCCTAATGCAGTCCTCATGTACAACATGACAATTGTATTGAAAAAAAAAAACCTGTTGCATTTCCTGTGTAAAGGGAACTGGAAAACTGTATCACTGCAGATACATACAAAAGTGCAAAATAAAAAGATACCTATGAGATTGCTTTAGAATTATAAACTAGTATAATTTCTCAGAGTTCATCGACAAAATGGAGAAGCCAACAAATGCTGAATTGAAATTGCCAGCATTAGCACAAAATCTGTGTTTTCATTTCTGACCCTCTTACATCTTTCAGCAACAAATCAATGCATTAAATCTAAAGCTCTCATCTGGGTATTGTAAGAGTTCATGTTTTTGAAGGTAGGAATCATTTATTAAAATTCAAGTTTAGTTCAGAAAGGTTTAAAACATGATAATCCTGAATTGTCATAAAAATTGTTTTCACTTAAGAACAGTGAGAAATGATATATAGTTAGCAATTATAACAGCAAAAATTTTCTGAAATATTGGGAGAACTCTGAAGTTATCTGATAAATGTTAATGACCATGAATGCATAAGAGAAAGTAAAGAAAGTGAAGAGTGTCACATTATGACTTTTCAGTACAAAATTAGATAACCTGAAATGCATGTTTCCAGACTAAAAGGAAAAACAATAATAACCCCCTATTTTAAAAGTATGACTTACTACAGGCAGCATAATGCACCTTTATTAAGACTGTCGCTCTTTGAATTTCAGGATCTTTACAATTGTTGCCGCCTGCAAGCTGTTATTCTCCAAAATGGACTTAATCCAATCATGGGATCTTGTGTTTCTGAACACCTACCTATGGCCAAAGGTCTTAAAAACTTAGTCAGTGCTGGTTTACCTCCATAGTCATATTTTTGTGTTCATAGTTTATTCAGTCTTTCCACCCACCTTTTTCTTTTCTTTTTCTTTTTTTTTTTTTTTTTTTAATAAAAAAAATACACTTAAAATTTTTTACCCCCCATTTTGAATTTTATTTACATTTTTTATTCATTTTTTCCCCCCCTTTTTTTTTTTTTTTTTTTTTTTTTTTTTTTTTAAAGAGAAAAATAACACTTGAAATCCTTTAAGATTCTTATTCTTTTAGTGCCTCATAGGCTGGCAATGTAATTCTTGATACTTTAGGAGGAATCTGTCAAATCTATCATGACGGATAAATAGAAGATTCTATGGTATTCACCTTGGGATTTTATTCAGCCTCAGATAAATACCTCTTATTCTTTCCTCTTTCATACGACTTGGTCTCATTTTTCCTTTTTCTCCAGGCTGTAGCTGTCTCACATCACCCCTTTCTGTGCTCTTGTGTTATTAGCTGTTATTTTCTTCTTTATCTTTTTTTTTTTTTTTTCATGTATTTGCAATCCCCTCATCTTATATTGCCTGCTTTTTCTCCAGAGAAAGTCTTTATCTGAGCATTCCTCTTCTTCATTTTCTATGTTGTTGGAAACGTTACTCCATAAACTTCTCAAATCTGAAAACTCCTTTCATTTACTCTGCAGCTCAGGAGCCACCAGGTCTTGATCATTCATTGGAGAATCATTCAAGATTACAAAAGAAAAGGTGGCCTCTTATTTTGCATCATCTTCATTCTTTGGATACTCTGCAGCTTCGTATCACTTTTATCTTATTTGCTTAGTTCCAGCTCTGAAGATAAAAACCCAAAACATCTAGTTCTTTCAGATACCATGGGATATAGGATATAAGATATGAGAATAGATATGACAGGGAAAAGAAAGATGCTGAGATGAGCAGAGGACAGAAAGAGGACAAGCAGAGTCTGTCTGCCACAGCACTTGAATGAATGGGAACAAACAGAAACAGGGTATTAGCTGACAGAGTTCTGTGTGGTTCATTCATAATTTCCTGGTTTGGTTATGAATCAGATGGAGTATGATACCATTCATTATATTTTATTTATTAAAATATGAAAGTAGATGAAAAAAGGTTTTTAATTAGCTATTTAGAAATTAAGATTACCTTAACTGATTTGGTCTTTTGACTTTGGTCGGTTGACTTCATTGGATCTATGTTGATTTACCTTGCCTGAGAACTTTGTCTATGCCTGGTATATAGCATTAATTTATATGTGGCACATAGAATCATAGAATAGTTAGGGTTGGAAAGGACCATAATATCATCTTATTTCAACTGCCCTGCCTTTGGCAGGGACACCTCACACTAAACCATGTCACTCAAGATGCTGTCTAACCTGGCCTTGAATACTGCCAGGGATGGAGCTTTTACCACTTCTTTGGGCCTCACCACCCTCACAGTAAAGAATCTGTTTCTTGTAACTAGCCTGAACTTCCCCTGTTTAAGTTTAAGCCCATTACTGCCTGCCCTATCACTACAGTCATTGAACCATGATGCTTTTGTCAGTGTTCTGTACTTCTTGCCTTGATGTGTCCTGTAGTATCGGTATTGTCTTTACCATAACTCAAACATCAGAGGTTCAGGTAGTAGATAGTCTGAAAAAACAGGAAAGACCAAAGAAGGGATTTGGAAGCTCCTCAGTGTGGAAGAACAGCACAGAACAAGAAATGTCTGAAACTGACTTCTGCTTCCCTTCTTGAAGCCACAGGTGTAATTTTGCTTCCATTTATTCAGAGACAATATTATTATGACGTTCATGGGTTCAGCTTCTGCATTAACATTAGACTCCTGCTGTCCTTGAATGAGGAATGTGAAGGGCCAAGCTGATCCATCCTTCTGTAAGGAAGTGGGGGAAAATTTCCACCCTCTGATCCTCTTTCTTTTTTATTTCTCTCTCAAGAACTACTACAGTTTAGGAAACAAGTTAGCAGTCTTTCAAGGTTATGTTCAATCCATCAAAATCTATGTTTTACTTTCCAAAATTCTCTCTCAAAACGCCTTATTCAGGGCTCTCTCTTTTCCTCTCTGCTTGGCATTTAGTCAAATTGTAGCCCTAAATGAGAAGACTCAAATAAACACACAGTAGTAACCACCAGAAGGATGGTAAAAGTTAAATAATGTCCCTATTTATAGCAACTTTGGTACATATTTTTGAGAGGACATTCACTTATTATCAAAGAAATTATAAGGTACCTCTTAGAATAGAACTGCTTGATCATAAAAGTAAAATATTGATGTCCTAAATAATTCAGAAAAAAAAAATCATTATTTTACAAGTTTCCCAGTTAAATGTAATTCATGTCTGAAAGTACCATGGACTGCTTGATAAATCAGAGATGTCAGAAATTTTAGCAATGTTCTTTTCTAGGAAATCTCTTCAGTAAATAATGGTAGATCAACCACAATAATTTCCTCACATAAAGAGATTTGCATATTTTTCTACAGTGTGACTATAAAATAGTCACATAATTTTTCATGAGCTAAGAATTTTTTCTGAATTATTTTGTGCTTCCTATGCTTCATATATGTATGCTGAAAAATGCATATTTCCCTTTAGAAGAGGAAAAAGATGCAAGCAAGAGTAAGGCACTAAAGGAAAATCTGGTGTTTTGCTAGGTTTGCATAGAGGGAAGGAGTTTGACTTGTCAGACAGAATGTTCTCATTGACTTAGCTATGGAGAGGTGCAAAGTTTGGTCTCCTTAAAGAGCCTTTCTTTTTGAAGATTCACTGTTTTTGTACAATAAGCTAAAGCCACAGAAAACTTGCAATCTGATTCTTGTCAAACCTCTACCACCTCAATTAGAAAAGGACTTGCCCCATGCACGTTTCACTCCTAGCTAGAAGTCTAATTTGCCATAAACATGTTTCTATTACACCACATGGTCTCTAGTTATGAGTAATACTTTTGAGAGATGTATGAGTGCAAAAAAATGAAAACTACAGCTTTTGATAGATATTATGCTGTTCTTTCCAGTGCTGCCATTCTCACTTAGGATCTCGCTGTTAGTCAGAATTCTAAACTTTCTTCTGAGTGTATGATCATTAAAATGATAAAAGCATGATCTTCCTACTGCTATTGATTTTTCCACTGAATTTTCAGCATGAACATTCTCTGTCCCTGAGAGCACTCCAGCTGTGCTGCACAGCAGGATAAATGACATCTTTCTGTTTCCCTGAGAAACTACTTTCTTCATCTTTTGATCTTTCTGACTTAGATTCTAACTCCAGTTTAACTTTCTTCATACAAACAAGTTTATGGATTTAATGAAAAGAAAAAATAAGATATAGTCAAAAGAGAAGCATATAAATCAAGAAATTACTTAGAAATTGCTAAGAAATAACTTTCCAAAGTTCAACTGAGACATATTTTCTAGATTTTACCTTTTATTTTGAATGTTAAAGAGGGCAGCTGAAGTCTTCATGAGGACAGTTTTCTTTTTTTCAGTGATTCCAGATTATTGACTTCCTAAAGAAAGCAAAGAAACTGGAAAATATTATGATGTGGGTAGTTTTTATTTTGCTTCTGACGTGAAGGTGTTTGAGCTTTCTTGGATTTTTTTTACACCTTCAGAAGGTATTTTTCATAACATTAGCAACACAGCTCTTCTAAATATGAAAGCACAATTCTTCTGCACTTTCTCTGAGCAGTAAGTCATGGATTTTTATTTTTTATTTCATGCATAATTCAAAATTTGTTTTAGTTATTCTGTGAAGTGGAAATATACTGTACCCTCCTTGGCAAATAAAACAAACCAAACCCACAATCAGTGTATTTGCCTTCTTTTCAGTAGCAAACATTTGATTAGCTACACTTTTTTGTCATTAAGCTGTAGTGCTGTATGTTACATTGATTTATCCATGTATTCAAAAAGAAAACCTTTCCTGCTTTACTCTGAATGTTTGCTTTACTGTTTACTGTTCAGGAACACAGAACATGGATGTCTGACTTCTGCAAATTCACAAGTAAAACTGGCTCACTTTAAATAGGTTTTAATATTAGTAAATATTGAAAGTGTCTCTCAGAAAAATATAAATACTATGGTGTAAGTAGCTACATATATGTTCTGACTTTGGCCACTTAAACTAAAAAGCTAAGTGAGTCAAGTGCTCTTTGTAGTGTTTTTAGTAATTTTAGATAATTAAGATACTACAAAGGAACCAACATGATCTTTAGATAATAATCCAAGAAAGATGTCATGTAGGTTCCTTGACAGTTCTCTCTAGTTTGCCTGTAGAGGCAACTTAGTGAGAATAACCACCTACCTCAGCACAATAGTTATGACATCTTCCCCTCTATCCCAGAGATACAATGCAGTTAATAAAATACTGTTTTGTCACATCTGCAGCTTCTCACTCAGATTAGCTAAAAAATATTACATCATTCACCTTTGTTCTGCTACTTGTTAGTATTATGAATTAAAATGATCTCCAGTTTCTGGGATAGCATGAATAAACCAGAAAAATATCCAGCATCAATAATATATATTTGAATGTGACAAGCTCTGTTAATTCAAAGGTCTGTATTTCATACTTATGTTCACAACTTATTTAAAATCCCTCTTTATTAGAATAGACTACATCAGAAACAGCAGGAAGGATCTGAGCTGGAAATGCAAAAAACATCCTTTCATAAACTTTTTATAAACATAAAAAGTTGTGGGTACTCTATGGGTTATTTAGTAGAGAAAATCCATATCTTTCTGATTCTACACATACCTAAGAGTAGTACGTAACCTGTCAAGGTACACATCTTATTTTAATTCTCAACTCTTAAGCTACCACAGTGATTGCAGAAGTTTTTTCCTTAACCTACATATATTTAAGGGACCAAAAAACAGATTTATTTCCTTGTTGAGCTAATGAATAGGTCTTGCTGAGTCCAGGATGTTTTAGTATGATAGGCTCAGATTAAATTTAGCAAAGCCACATAGATCAACAACAGATACTGTGAAGGTATCTCCAGCTCCAAAACTCAAATTGGAAAAGGATGACTACTAGCAGATATTTTATGGGAAGGTGAGAACAGGATTGATACTTGAAGGTATCAACTGATTCATTGAAGTGTTTCTGCAAGCTGTTAGAAAGCAGAAAAATCCATTTCTGCATGTTACTGTTTTTTTGTCAATAAAATTTACATTTCAATCTATGGGGAAGTTCATGTTTTTCTTTCAGAGCAGCAGCAGATACTCCAGAAAGGTTTCAGTTTACTAGCAAAACTGACATTCTTGGTTTTGTCTTGATGTAACAGAGCAATCATATTTAACTTGTTTTTAAAGTTTGTATTACAAGGTGGCTAGGTTAGACCTCGGACTGGGCCAGTGGCACATTTTCCTAGCTGTGCTTCCCCTTTCTTCATGTGAAACAAGCGTTTCACGTGACTGGTCAACAGCCACTCTGAAAATGTGCTCTCTACTCAACTTCTTTATGGCAAATGTGAGGCAGATGATGTCTTGCTCACATTCTCTCCCCTTTTTTCACAGAAAAGTGTGTCAGTGAGTCATGCCATTATTTTTATTTATATTTGCATGAACTTACATTATTCTTTGATTATTACATAACACATACATTTACATGTACTAGAATATTTACATGTAGAAGTTTTACACACTGTGTAGGCGTACATCAAAACCTCAGTTGTCAGCTGGTGTCCTGGAATTTATGACAGCCCCTCTGATTTCTGGGTCCTCTCCTATCTTGTTCTTTCCATTTTGCTAAGTCTGTGCTTTGCCCTTCACTACTTCAATGCTTCCTCCATTAAACTGTTCAGTGTCAGTTTTCTCTCCCTTTTTTTTCAGTCATGACACTCCCAAGCTTCCATATCTGCTTCTTAATGTTCCCTCATTACCCTGCGTGTAAAAGAAATTGAGTTCGCTGTGGCATAGCACAGTCAGAGCACAAACTCTAATAGTGTCATTTAAGAAAACATGTTCAGAACAGTATTGCTGAAAACTATGCTTGAAAGGCTCAAAACTACTGTTCTCATTAACGGGATGCTCTTTCTGAGCCAACTGAGAGAGAAAAAGTCAGTGGATCTTTATAATGACAGGTGCAGAGATATTAGAAGGAAAATGCAACAGCAGCAACAATGTTGAAATGTGTTCTGGCATTGCACAGTGTCAGTGATCTGCTCTGACAGAACTAAAGTTAATGTAAGTTTTGACATGGACTTTAATGGGAAAAGCCCTCAGTTTATTGTGGAAACTAATGTCTATTTTTTTATTTGTTCTTCATCACAAGCCTAAGAAAAGATATTACCTGCTGCCTTGCAGTGGTATACCTATATGCTGTTTACATTAGAGTAGCTTGCCTTCAAAACCTGTACAATGCATTTTGTGCAGTTTATGACTTCAGAGCAAGGATATGACAGTTCTAAAGGCATAGTATCCCCACATGGAACATTTCTGGTTTTCATTAGCAAAATAGCCAGCACAGGATTTTGAATCTATCACTCCATTTTTAAATTTCAATAAGATTGCAGATAAACATGAGGAAATTATACTTGTCTAAACTACTATATCTTATCCTGAAAACAAAACATGACAGCTAGAAGAGAGGCTACCTGTGGTTAACTTGGAGATGACATACATGAATGCACTCACTTATGAAGACACCATATTTAAGGTAATTTTAATTTAAATGCCTAGTTTCTTTACTGAAATATACGGATATACTAATCCTGCAGCTTCAAGACAAAAATGTAACTCTTAATACACTATGATGCCTCTTTCTTGGCCTCAAAGATGTCTTCTGGATGTTTTTCACTTTATGTCTTCTGTATGTAATGAGACAGAAAGTGAGATAAAGTATCCCAGAAACTCACATGTGACTGTAAATTTGTCAAAGCTGTTACATTCAATGACAGCAGAAATTTGTGCAGTCATCTTATTCCTTGGGAAAGTGAATCCCCTTGTTATCACTCTGAAGCCTAAAAGATGCTTGGACCCGTGCAGAATCACTGCAGTTTTAGCACATGCAGTGGGTTGACATACCACTATTGCTAAGACCTAGCAACACTCTGTTAGTGCCAGCTGGTTTATCAACCACTTCTTGATGCAGCATTTCTTACAGATTAAAGAGTAAAGATAATGTTTTGACAGGTTATTTTGAGTTATTGCATTAGAATGGTTTTGTTGCTTTTCTTTGTTTACTTTTTTAGTTAAGTTGGCATGTGAGGAAACTGGTAAAATATACTTCTATATATCACAAATAAATAAGAGTGGTTGCTGTAAGGACTTCTTCAACAATATTCACTACTATTGAACACTAAAACATGAGTCCCTATTTCATCTCCCTGAGAATAAGGCAAGAATGAGACTTTACCACAGGGATAACAGTTAAACTATCCAAGCAGATATATGAATTTGTATTGTTAAGGTTTTTATCTAACTTAGATGGTGGTTGGAATAATTGCTGAATGTGAAGAAGGCTAAAGGTTATTTTGACATCTGATTTAACTCTGTGTGTGACTTCCTGACTTAGTAAAGAAGTCAAGCATAAATCTCTCACTGCAAAGAAGATGGTATTTTATCCTATCTGTATCACTACAGTGCAACAAAATATAGTCAGGTTTTGACAGGCTCATTACACAATTTCAGTCTTTCACAGTTCATGTCAGAACTGAACTGAACTACTTCTGTATCAGATGCCACACGTCCGTGTAAATTTTTATCATTTTATACAAATTAAATCCAGAGCTACCATTACATGATCCTATATGTACCACTGCTTCCTAAGAACATGTGAATGCACAGAGAGAAATTAAAATCTGCAGGGTCTCAAGCAGCCTACAGGTAGTTGTAGCAAATGTCAGACAGACAGGAAGCTGAAGGACTCAGAAATGCCTTTTCATCGCTAACCCCCACTGTGCCATGTTTAGAAATTTCAATTACTACATTTTCTGTCCGTCCATACATCAAAAGCCGGTAGCTTTCATTCAGATATGCTCTATCAAGTGAAAAAACATTTAGTTATCAAAATATTTCAATCTTCAGAAAAATGAAAGCATCAGGCACAGGCAGGGTGCAGTAGACACTAAAGAAATGCTGGTGGCCAAGGCCCAAGACAGAGAACCTCTGCTGCTGTTCCTGCACTTGCTTTTCAAGGCCAGGGAGGCTTCTCAGTCCTAACATTTTGTTAATTCTGACCTACATCTCTTTCTGAATTCATTTCTTTTATTCCTTCAGGCACTAACCATGACATCTGAATGGTAAAGGGAGAACAGATATGCCCACCCCCCCCCCCCCCCCCCCCCCCACAAACACAAAAAAAAAAACACAAAACAAAACAAAACAAACAAGCAAAAAAAGCGAGAACACAA